>WUAW01000949.1:23929-40871 GCA_017165845.1 Thaumetopoea pityocampa | reverse complement strand
AGACATCTCAGAATATTAACTGGGACTTTAAAACTTAAATGATAAAATTTGCTTAAAATTATTCTTAGCTTTATAATAATAATTCTTAGCTTATTTTTTGTGTATACATGGATTAGGGTAAGAGAATAGAAAAAATAGAATATGTACCCATGAAATCTCAGAGTCTATTGACAGCAACTAGAAACAATTGCCATATTAAAAAATGTTTAGGGTAGCCGTAATTACGTTTTTGTTTAGCTCATAATTTTGTGTCCATACAGACACGCTAGGCAGGACTGGGTTAAGTCAGTAAGTAATATTTCTCATAATAACTCCATAAGAGATTTTAAATTTAGATTTTCATTACTACATTTATGGAATTTTTAAGAACCCCCTTGGTCCTGAACAAAAAGGTCCCTAAAATTTCCACGATCTATCTGCCCCGGAAAAGAGTATGATAGAATTTGGTGCCCAGAAAATCTCAGACCTCAAACAGATTCGGAAAAAAAACATATACTTACGCGGATGGATAAACAGAAGATATTCATTTATTATTTATTTATTTACACTTCATTACATTAATGGCATATATGTAGGCTTAATGCGTAAGACATTTTCTACTAGTGATCTAAACGTTTCATCTTTTTTCTAGTATGATTGATTTTAAGAACCGCACACTGAAAATAATTAAAATCATATGCATGTGCCAGATGTACCCACTGGCTGTGGCGACCCACTTCACTACATAGTACCAAGCATCCTCAACAGATGGCGCAGCTCTCGAGTGACATTAGAAGTCTGAATCACGCTAATAGTTTGATAGCGACTTAGCGTATATACAACGTCCCAACATCGACTGTGGGGGCAGTGGCAGGCCCCACTAAATATAACACCCGTCTGGTCGGAAGAGCTTCACTTTGAGATGTATTTTGAGTACAATTTTAACTTACACTGTCCTCATTTCTCGATTTCTTCGCGGGCAGCACACTGGACTCGCACTCCAACACCATGAACACGCCACCGTGTGCGCAGGTTATCTAAATAACAATACTCAATTTTAAAAATCACTAAAATTATGAATAAATAAAATGCTGAACTTGAAATGCGTGTCCTCTGTTTCGAAGCCCACCTTTTTGCTATTCACGTTGTTGACACCTGAGCACCGTACAATAATAAGTACTACGCCGCCTCCTTTGGTAAGCGACCACCCGCGCTCAGTCACCGCGCTGTTACCGGTTGGCAAGGACGAGCGATTCCAAAATATTTTTGTAGTGGGAATGTATTGTGCAATTGACGGTTGTCTACGTATGTACTCACAATAAATAATTAAAAATAAAAGGAAATGTAAACAAAATAAAAGGAAATGTATCTATTTATCCGCCTGTAATTATAAAATTGTAAAAATAATATACTCGTGTAAGTACATACTTAAATGATCGAATTATGTTCATTATTAATTTTAACATATTTTTAAAACAGTCGTTTATACATAATAATAATAAAATGAATAACATATAAAAGACATAAGTAATATAAGAATTTAACAATTATCAAAATTTTTGTAATTGATATACCATTTAGGAAATAATTTTCTCGTGTCTTTCATTTATAATTAAATACAGTGCAAGTCCTATCATTTTTTTTTTAGGTAGTGTGAGATCTAAAAATGGCGCCCCTCTAAATAAAAAAAACTTTATTGTTAAAGCAGTTGTTTTATTTTCCACCAGGAAAAGCAGCCGCCTCTGATTATTAAACCGAATTACTGTTGTCAAAAATATCAAATCGTAGAGAAGTTCGTCTGACCAGCCCTGATTAAATAGTCAATTAATGTTAAACTGCAATACTTCTTATTTCGTCGCCTGTAGTTACTACTTTATTCGATATAGTTAAAAAAGGGCAATTTGCCATAATCGCTATGCTTGGCAGGCGTATTGGAAATGGCAGTACATTTTGATTGAATATCATGATAACGCTGCTGCCTGACATCCCCTAGCTGGTTCCTACAGCGCCCACGAGAAGAGATGCAGTGACGCTATTATTATGCCGGCGCCACACAGCATATAATAAAATTAAAACATCTTAAAACTGACACTTACCTTCGGAGCCCCCTGGAAGAACTCCGGCTTCTTTCCTAATATGTTCACCATATTTTCAATGTGGCATACCGACACAGCGCCGCTAAATCGCGACAGTATAATTTCCTGTAATACAATAAGTACACTGGTGAACTAGTGATGCTGGATACGACTCGCGATCAAAATGTCGGTGCTAGGTACGAGCCACGGTGGCGGGTTCGATCCTAGTCTCATACCACTGGGTTATTTCAAACTTACGTATGATCTATATTGAAAACACCAATGTACTCAACGAAGAAAGGAATCTTGGTGAGGAAACCCGGCATAATTATTACCAGAGTTTGCCATAATACAAAAGTGAGTTATAATAATATTATTATTACCGCCAAAAACACAAGATTGAAGCTGAACTGCTGAACATAGGCCGCTCCAATCGAATTCCAGGGCGACCTGTCCATAGCCACGTGCATCCAGCGAGACCCAGCGATCTTCACCAGGTCGTCGGTCCATCTCGTACGCGGCCGTCCCACACTGCGCTTGCCAGCTATTACAAGCTATTCAGTTTTATGTAAAGCTGGTGCTGTCTGACCCCACAATGATAAACGATAGCGCCTTTTTCAGTATTGTCTCATTTATTGCTAGGTACTTCGCTACAGGGGAGGTTAGATAGTACCCCGTGTCGGTAGGCGCCTCCGACACCTGACTAAGCTATAAAAATATATATGTATGTACTAAACAAATTTACCTCATTACTCCACCAATTCACGTCACTGATGTGATAAATGGCCTGGTCTTTCTCAGATTTATCGTCGCTGGTCAACGGGTTCCCGAGGTCGTGCAGTGGCTGCACGACTAACGGCCAACGGTGCAGCAGCTTCAGAAGCGGCAAGCGCCACACTGACACGTCACCGTTGCAGTGAAGGCAGACCAACTTGCTGCCGTCCGGGGATAGCTCCATTCGGACGATGAAAGACTAAATAGGACATAACCAACCTTAGACCGCGTATTTATATAAGCACTAGCCTAAAGAATAAAGCTAGTGTTTGAAGACTAACCCAGAGGTGTTTCATTGGTGAAGAGAAGCCTACATTATAACTTGTAACTTTAATTTGATCAATATGCACATTCCTATAACACCTCTATCGTTACCAGTTTAGGGAGTTAAAGTTCATAATTTTTAACTCACCAAGTGCTTAGAGCGCAAAAATGGTATATACGAAAGGTGAAATCTCTCGTTGGCTAACTGTCCTTCCAGTTCATCCGAGACGACGGACATTTTGTAGAAGGGGAAGTCGTTGAGGATGCGCCACGTGGTGATACCAGCTGTCAGTGATGATGCCGGGTCCTGAAAACATACGAGTCAAACTAATTAATTAATTAATCAACTTAATTAATCAATTTCTTAAATGAAGTCAATTCATTAATTCCTTAACTTAATTATTTAATTAACTTATTAATAACTAGCTTTTGCCCGCGGCTCCGCCCGCGTGAATGTCGGTTTTCCGTAACATGGAAAATTCCGACACAATCATAGATTTATATAAAAAGTCGTCGAACCACTTTTACTTGACTTCTCGTACCTAAGCGGCGACTACTAAAACTGGGATCAAGCTGTATCTTCAATTCTACTGGACCAATTTTGATGAAACATGCCGCATTAATTAAGTCGGAATAGTACCTTTGAGACTGTAACAGTTAAATCAAAATGTACCCGCTGATTTTTGTGTGAAGGCCGAACAAACAAACAAATATCGACGGATTCGGTTTCAGAAGCCCTTAATTAGTCGATCTGAGTATTTTGTTTTTAAATATCGCGACCGCCATTTCATAAGGATCAAATTTGTTAAAATTCCTCATTGTGTTCTCACGAGAAGAGGAAAGGAAAGAGGATTAAATAGGAAAGGTGTAATGAGCACGGTATATGGAATTTGGAAAAAGGACTATAGAATATTTGGTACTACTAACTTGGAAGGAAAAGAGACAGTAGTAGCTCGGGGGGCCGGGGTCGCTTACCCGTATACTAAATCTATTTGCCGGACAGGCTAAAAGACTGAATATATATAGCTTTTAAAATAATTTTTCAAAAGTGGTCTACTCCCGGATTACAGAAAAAAAAATACATGTACAAATCGTACCAATAATGGATATGCCGATCATTATCGTACTCTGTCTCTCTCTATGGCTCAGTAATAGTAGTGCAAAGAAGGGGAATGTCATTTCCGATTATATTTTTGTGATAACAAACTTAGATTCCTTTGTAAAATAAAGATTACCTTGATGGCCGCTCTGGGTAACCCAGCCACGTACAATGTGCAGTGCGAAGCGCCATAGGTGACCGCGGAGACGCCGCCCGAGAAACGGAACACGTTATATAGCTTGCAACCGTCCGTCTGCGACACCAGGTACCCGCGCAGGCGGCCATCGTATGTCACGATCAGTACCTCCCAGTTCCTGCAACATGAGTTATGTAAAGTTGTATCAAAGCACTCCGCGCCTTAGCGAGTGCCAAGTGCCACCGACGCGACGCTCAGTATAGCAGAATGAAACTTTTTTTTAGGTAATTTATAGATAACCACATGCGACATATATAAACCACAACAATGCAGAAAGTTCATAACGAAAATCTATAATATGTTCTATTCCGCAGCCGCTTCAATAGCAGACCATAAATAAACCCGAGACAAATCAAATTACCGTCACTTCAATTTTTTCAAATGCTAGATATTATGCTATATTTCCATCTATATAACACAAAGGGAATACGCACCACTTGGTATCCTTGACTCTCACAGGCATAAATATAATATCAGCGACCGCGTGTGTTGTATCAGCGCACTCTAAACCCTCAGGTTTTGAGCAATCCTGAAACGAAGAAGATGAGACATATAGTTTCACAAATGATAGTACTACGTATATAGTTTATGACACTTTCATAACGGATACTGGCAGAATTGTACCAAATTGGTCAAACGCCATAAACCAAGAAAGAAGAAACCCTTTATGGGTCTATTATAAACATTTCTGAGGAACAGTTTTTCATGAAATCTATTTATTAACGTTTTTGGGAATGCTGATTACGAATCTGAACTCTGATTTTGACAATTTAAAATTACCAATACCACCACATACAATTTTTAGCTAAGTACAATCATGTTTCCATTCTCGTGCGCCATCTTGGATCCACCATTTTGACTTCCAGCATTTCAAGAACAAAATCATGCAGACTTATGTAACAACTGTGCCTATTGCGGCCCAGTTGTTTATATTAATTTATCAGAACAAGATTGAATACGAAGCGACAATGATTTGTCATCATTGTGATAGAGACCGAGATTCCGTTCAGCACATGCTTGAAAAGCACACTGCGTGGGCGTACTATAGACAGTTTCTAGTCAATTGGAATGGGCCATACCTCTCTATGCCAGTAGTAGAGTCAGCTACGCAAAGAAAGGATGCGGCATGAGGGCTCCTTCTGCAGAGAAGTTATGTTCTAGGAGGAGGCTGCAGAACGGGATCATGAGACCGCCGAACCTGGTCGGCGCTGGCATAGGCGCTGTTGTGACAATATAGGCCACCTCGGCTCCCTAGTTCAATAGCCTGGGGCTTTATTTATATAATAATTAACCGCCCGCTACTGGCGGGATTCCCTCCCTACACCAACACCCGAGACGATAAAATATAAATTTCGGTCAAATAAAGAATGTAATTTTAATCTTTACTCACTGCTGGAATGTTGAAAAGATTAGACGCTGTCAGATCAAAAAAGGATACCACTCCATTGCCGTAAGCAAGCACGATAAATGAACAGTCTGGACTCCAAACCAGCTTACGCCATTGAGGATGCGGATCGCGGTTCACTGTTAAGAAAAAACATTTCCATAAATATTAACTTAATATGTTTAATTAAATAGTATACTATACAATAATTTAATTAATCTGAAAGTTTACTGCTTATCTCTTCTCATTGAAATGTAATAGGCCTCATACTATCTAAGAGCGCCCATAAAATGAATAAATTCTCTAAAGCTCCAATGTATCTTGATCTGTATTGAGTACATCTGATAGAGTAAATCATGATGTACAGTCCTATGACTTATTTTGGACAAAATGGAGAGATTTCTGAAATGGATGTGTGCACAAGAGTATTATCAAATCAATTTTCCTATATGACAGCAAGTGCTGGTTGGAGATGTGACAGAGATGGAGATGTTAAAGTGGATGAATTACATTATGCAATCTGACCACATAAGTAACTCATAAATATGAGCCAGTCCTGATCTTTGTGATCTGTCAGACAAACACCAAGTCAGACTGAGATGATCTGGCCAAATTATGCATGGACTGGACCGAACCAGGAGAGTACACTGGCAGAAGATGGCCATCCTTGGAACATTACCTTGTAATTGCTCCATGAAATGCTAGCTGATCCTCATGAAGCAAGATATGGAAGCCAATATATGGAAGCAAGATATGGCAACACAGCTGGGATGAATAATGTCATATAGAAGAAGATTAGAGCCCCCCATACAATGTCACAGCATTGTGGTTTTCAGAAAGGTTTTATAGTGCATTGGAAACAATAGCAGTGGTATATAACTAAACAACCACTTTGGCTCAAAGGACTATTATAATACAACCATTATCATGTAGTTCAAGCAATAACTCCTCTAATGTTCAAGATAACTACCAAATATGCCAATTATCATAAATCAAAACCTACAATAGGGGAGACATATGCCTACAAGTAAAATAGGCAGGTAAATCAAATCTATATTTGCTAGCAAAAATGAGGACAAAACTTAAAGACATCCATTTGGTTACTATTTAGTAAACAACTTTTAGTGGTACATTGCAGTGGTACAAACCTGTAGTTCGAGCAGCAATTGTAGCATATTCTGACCTTTTTGTACGAATTTCTAATATGTTATCTGTTAATACAGCAATAACTTTGGCTTCATCTCCAAGGGCAATGTGCCATTTTTGTTGTTTTTCAAGATATCTGAAAGTAATTTCATAAAAAAAACAACTATTCAATATGCATATCAGGGGTAGTTGCACAGTTATACTCACGAGGTCACACTGTCAATCAGACTCTTCTTTGGGCCCATAAACTTTAACCAACGCCATATAGCAGATATATTTTCAGGCAAAATACTATCAGGCTTTTGCTACACAAAGGAAAGAAAACATTTAAAGTTTTTATATATAGTAGTGGAGGAGAACAATTATGTTTATCAATTTTTTCTCCTCAGAATAGACACTGATAATATTGTAATAAGATTTCGGATTTTTGGGTTATTTTATGCATGCAAATTAAATGCAACAACTAAGCATATTTTTATAAAATAGCTTGTGATAATAAAATTGTATGTTTTTAAATTTTAAAAAGGAATAACATTGTTTACATGCTAATACTACTTTTTTCCACTTTGGCCAATTTCTAGTGGTGATAATATATGGTAAGTTACCTAGCGGGGCTTATCGCAAATAAAAAAAATATTTTATTACTTCTATATTTAAGTTGAATTGCACTAACAGTGGTTGCTAGCAGACTTCTTCAAGTTCTGAATAAACTAATATGGGTAAAATTACACAACACCAGATCCCCATCTAATTGACTTAAAATGAATTTTCATTGATATAAAACCCATGACTATAACAAATTTTAAGAGTCCTATTTGGGGCAATTCAATCACTTTTATTGAAAAAGAAAGGTTTCATTGAAAAAAAAAAACTATTTTAATTCTTAAAATCACATTGTATGTTTACCGCAGTACTTATGATTTTACTGTGGATTCTTTGCTAATTACAAATATTCAAACTAATTACACTAAATATTTATATGGTTTAAAGATAAAAAATGGAGTTAAAACACCATTCTTTCTGATTGATTTTTTTATGAAACATTAGTTTTTTACATAAATGATCAACACTTGTTATCACATCTGAAATTATACTAACTGTTGGCAACATTGATTTTTTTATATGGTTTGAATCTGAAACCTTAAAGCCAAGTCAACAACTACTTTATAACAGTATATGGCTTAATGATTAAGGATTTGAATTCAATGCCATTAATAAACTTATCTTAATAAACTTAAAAAAATATACAGTATTGTAATGTTGGTAAAATTGTTGAATTGTTTTAATGTTTACTGGCGGATTTATGATGTATGTGTGATGTGATTTTAAAAACTTGGTAATTTTGACTATTGCCACTGCTAAAGCTTATTGAGATGAAATAATTTTTAATCAACATAAAATATTTTTTAATCCATAGAGGACCCATGGCTATGGTGTATTTTAAAAGTCACATTTGGGGCAATCAACATTTGTTTATTATTATTAATTTAGTGGTTGAATTCCCATAAATGTCTTTTAAAATACAATATAGCCGCAGATCCTCTATCGATTAAAAATTATTTCATGTCAATAAGCTTTAGTGGACTAACAGTCAAAATTACCAAAAATTTTAAATATTTTAAGAATTTTAATTTTTTCTTGAAAGTAATAGAATTGCCCCAAATGGGACTCTTAAAATTTACTATGGTCGCGAATTTTATATCGATTAAAATTCATTTTAAGTAAATTAACCCGGGATCTGCTGTTGTGTAATATTACCCTAATATGTCATACCAAAATCAGTTTTAATATGAAATGAGATGAAATGAGTACTTACTATGTATTCAGGTTCCGGTTTCCATTCGGAAAAAACGTAGAGCTCGTGAAGTATAGATTTATTTTCCTCCATTTCATTAACTAATACAAAGAGAATTCTTTTCTTCTGTATGCAGTTTCATTTAAATTAGGTGAGAAAACTATGTTACGAAGTAAAAATCATGATCAATAATAACAACAGTGCTGCCATTATTCAAATAGGATGAAATTACCCATTTTGTGTTCTTTTTATCCCCACTATACAATCTAAATATTATTGTCCCTACAGCGACAAGGCCTCTACTGATACGCTTTTTTAGCTTCTCAATCTTCTCCAGGAAGTGTAGAAAATTTTTAAGAGAAGGTTCCCTTTTTACGCGCAGAAAATGTCTAACACATGCTGCCGAAAGGAGAGCACAGTACGATCATTATGTAAGAATTGCACTCATTAAAAACTATGCGGTGTCTGTTTAGCTCTTGAAACCAAGCAGTTGAGCAATCTTCCGCGGTTAATTGAAAGTTTACCATAAAATAATTACGATTTAAATCAGTTATGATGGTATTGCTGAAGATACAGCTGTGAGTTATCCTATAAGCCTCCACAATCTCTAATATTGGAGTCACTGATACATTAGCCTAAACTGAGTACAAAATACGGAGAAGCCATGGATATATGAATGTCCTAGGCTGGAGTCTAAAACCCAAACTGGATCCAAACACAGCGTTATTTTGTCGTGACTCCTTGTCAAATAATAAGTTTAAAAGGCTGAACACAATTTATTTTGGCATTATATTGTCGTAAGTCTGTATCATGGTATTACGGAAGACTCGTAAAAACATGGGTCTCAACTAATGATAAGAATCTGTACAGGGTAGGTAATGAAATGATATAGTAAGTAGTTTGTAAAATAATTGTCACTGCACCTATTTTTTTAAATTAAATTAAACTAAATTAAATAGGAAGAAAATGGAGATCTTCTGTTTTTTTTATGTGACAAGCTTTCCTTCATCTAAAAGATGTAAATTTCATCTCTTACGTAACATTTCTATACTTTTTCAAATTTTAAAAGGCACGTACAATAGGTCTCAATTAGCGTCTCAATTATTAGTAATTGTGATGCAGGGAATGTTAGAGTTTACGGGGATGATGTCAGATGGAAATAGGTCAATTAAGCCCTCCTCTAACAGACATTCTCTACAATAATAGTAAAGCTTAATTTAGGTATAATAATGCTAGGGTGAATGAAAGAATACCCTTATTATATTTGCCACTTCAGCTAATGTTAAACACAAAGTTTAATTTTGAGTTAAAGACCAGTTGAGTACAGTGATTACACAATAAATAAGAACTTAACATGACTGCCTTGATATAATATAGAAGTTATTGTCCGTAGCTTCATCAGCGTAGATTACACATTTCTGCTAACTATTCCACAGGAATTGCAGAAATACATACAGATACATATATTTGGACTATCACGGACTTTGAGGTAATACATTTATAGTGCAGGTGTGTGAAAAAATCCAGCAGTTATTGTTAAGCGCCTAAAATCCTACTAAGTCTAAATTACCCGATTTCAGGTAAATAGTCCCGCGCTGGAAAGCTAATCATCGCGCTGGAAAGCTATTGATCGTATGTTTTTGACATTTAAATGACAACAGCGCATATTTCGTTTTGTAATTTTTATAGGCATTTCTCCTTATAAATAAATATATTATAAAATTGATAATAATAAAGGACTGTATTTTAAAATTTCTTTGTACAATTTTATTTTTATATAAATGTCCGTTTAAGGGACATTTATGATTTTATTTTATTATAAGTTGTAGCTTAATTCCTGAACGTAACTACATATTTCATTTTATCGTTTTCGATTATAATTATTTTGGAATCGCCGGGTCACTGTGCGTTATAGCGAACTTTATAAAAACTAAAAAATATATTGATTTTAATAACTATATATAAGCATAATTTTCTTGAGATATGGATATTCTTAACGATTCATACAACAAGGTATTTTTATAATCGTTGTATGAACAATTTACCGTTTAACATAACTAATCATGTTATGCTTGCTTTAATGCAAACATTGTATTTCAGGCATTGGCAGATAATGAAAGGAACCTGCGTTTCTGGGAGAACTACTTACAAAATCTCAAGTCCTTGGATTTCAGTCATTTCAATAATAAACTTAAAGTTCCAGCTTTAGTGCCAATTGGAAGCAGACTACTATTCAGGGGAGAATTGAAACATACTAATGAACTTACAGTTGCGCTCGGCGCTGATTACTTTGTCAAATGTTCTCTAAAACAGGCCGAAGTCCTAAGACAACATAGGATCAAAGGTATTGTACAATTTCTTTCTAAAAGCCTAGTGGAGATTGTCTAATTTAGAATTGCACACTCATTAGTTATTAAGTTCGCTTTATTTAAAAATTTAGTACACAATGTGTAAAGATGGTCTTATTAAGCCATTCTCTACCAGTCAATTTTTGGATAATACTTAGATAATAAAGTAGGATGAATATTATCTCCTCATCTATATATACAAAATTACTTGTCCTGACTGACTGATTCATCAATGCAGAACCTAAACTGTTGGAACTACAAACTTGAAGTTTTGGCAGTTGATGCTTTTTATATTGTAAACATCCACTAAGAAAGGATTTTTGGAAATTAAACCCCTAAGGGGGTAAATTAAGGGATGAATGGTTGTATGGAATACTGTCATTTTCAAAGTAAGAAGAATGAAATTTAACTTATCTACTTCTGGTTAGAAATAAATGGACATGCATATCAAGATTTTTAAGTCTCCTCAATAATAGTGAGGGATTTTCCATATTATCTTTCAAATTGACGTTTTGTGGATGTTTTTAAGAAAAGAGTGAACAGGTTTCTACTAGGCTAGTGTGCTCTACCACCTAAGGCTACATCGCCACTTACCGTCAGGTGGCATTGTAGTCAAGTGCTAGCTTATTGCAATTAAAAAAAATTGTATCATAATTTGAATTGCAGGATAATGTTGTTCTAACAGCATTCTCATTCTATAATTATGCCAGTGACACAACAAATTATAAATATATGTCATTTCTATTTTACAGATGCCCAATCTAAATTACAAATATTTCATAAAGAGAAAGAATATTTGGAAAATCATATAAGATTCACAAAAAAAAATGTAATTGAAACACATGGTCAGGATATTATTGAATATCATACTGAAGAAGAAGACAGATTGTGGAGGGAAAAACATAGAAATAATGTCAGACAGTACAAACAGAACAAAAATAAACAAGAAGAAACAGTTAAAGAAGATATTACAGATGAAGAATTATGGAACAGATTAGAAGAACTAGAACTTCAAGAAGAGCTGGAGAATGAATATTATGGTTTAGAACAAGATCAGCATTTCACTGATACCAATAAAACTGTAGAAAGTTTTGTTCAAGAAGATTCTGTAAAAGTTATTAAAGAGAAATATAATTCTGAGAAAAGAGTAATGGAAGATGTTTATAAGGACAATATAAACAAAAAAGTAACATTCAATGATAGTGAATCTCAAGATCAAAGTACAAACTTAAATTTACTTCAGCAAGTTATAAATAGGCAGAATGAATTGGAAATCAAATTAACAGAGATGAAGAATATAGAAAAAAATAAAAGTAAGACTGAACATGACTTAATATCAAAATTAGATGAAATGGAAAAACTAGATGAACTGGAAGATGAAATGGATAGGTATGGTTTATTTTATTAACTTTATTTTTAACATTTTCTTTGATAAATCATTTGTGTCTTGTCTTGAAATATCTGCTCAGAAGATATGTCCATATTTTTCAATACCAGAAACAAAATTGTCAGTCACTACAGTTTGAAGTAGAAAATATTTTCACATCAATATCTACATTTATGGCCACCTTTTACTAGGTGATTATTTAAATAACAAATATATTGATTATTGATATTTTTTCAGTTCAATATATTGCCTTAATAATTAATATAATATTAAAAACATTAGATAATTAATAATCTAACATTGTTTTATAATAATCATAAAACTTTCTTAGGAATATTTTTCATAAACTAAAAGTAATAATAATGTTTTTGATATTGACTCTTAAAAATGGATGAATATCATGTAATTTATGAGAAAAATGTAAAAATAGGATTGTCATATGGATTTATGAGTATTTTCGATGGCTGGACATCATTACTATTTTGAGTATTTAATAACCTAACAATATTAATAAAAATTTAATAGAATTAAATGGTTTTTGGTCTCTTATCATAAGTTTGAGAGCAATCATAAAGTGTTAGTTTTTATGGAATTATTTTCAGGTTGGATGACATAATTGAAAATGAAGAAATTAAAGAAAAAGAAGAACCCACTAAAATGCAAACAAACTTATTACAAAGGCGTGTCTCATTTGTAGATGAAGATGATAGTGAAACTCTACAACTGACTTTTAAACATAGTCCAGTAGAATCAAACACTAATAAATATAACCCAGTAAAAGGTATTCAGATTCCAAGTGATATATATCAAGCCTATTCTAATCTTTTTCAAAATGAAACAACATCCATTCTCAAGAAACCCAAATATGAAGTATGCAATAATGTTATAGATAATGGGATGAATTTAAGGGAAGATAATGCAAGTAAAAAAGCAGTATTAAATAATTCAGAATATGAAGAAATAATTGTAAAGGATGTAATTGAAAAACTGCATCAAAATAAAAAAGCAACAAGTGAAACAAAACCAACAAGTTTGTTTAAAAAGAAAAGAATGCAAAATAAGCCATAGATTAGTAAATAAACTATATTTTTTATTATCAAATCTATTTTCTCATTATACTAATATTTGTAGTTTTAAATAGTTTTTCCCTTATCCTTCAAGTGTCTATAATTATTTTTTAGCCATAATAGATGTGACTATCGACTCGCTATAGCTACACACAGGTGTAATTTACTAATGGGACACCTTAAGTTTCAGAAGCACCATGTAGCTGTAAATGCATTTTATAAATGTAAATTATATATAATATTATATCCACATTCAATGTGGTAACTGAGTTGTTGTGGTTTTTTAACATTTGCTGGAGGACTGGTCGAATGCTAAAGGACTGGTGTAAAGCTGTTATTGCCCCGGCTACCCTTACCCAAGCATGCGGGGCTGTTTGAGTGGAACTGTTTTACCCTTGCTTTTCGAGAGAATGCAATAAGGAACTTTAATACTTGATTTTAGCAAGTGGAAAGAAGTGGTCTTTACCTACCCCAATTCTTCGGTAGTATAGTGATCAGTATTCCCACCTACCACGCGGGAAAAAAGGGTTCGATCCCCGCCGGAGTGCTAAGGAAAAAGACGTGATTGGATGTATGTAAGAACTTTCCGAAAGAAATTTTTATTTACATTACTAAGATAGCAAAGTAACCGTATTTTTTTGAGGCAATAGATCTGTGGTTTGCCTGGTCAAAGTGGTATTCGTTGGATTCATTTTAAAATTCCCAAGAAGCAATAAATTTTGACAACGATATTTATTGTTGAATTGACGAAAGTATCATCATCATCCCCAGTCCACATTGTCCAGTCACGGACCTCCCCTAATCAGGAGGGGGGTATAATTATATTAAAATAATGGCTCAATGGTCTCAGATAACAGGCCATAACGCATATTAAAAAAGTTTTGAGGTTATGTTTGATGTCTTGTATTTATGTGAATAATTAAAAATTACGTCTTGAACTTTAGAGTAATATGCTATCGCGCAATTGGAGGCATTTATGCCGCCGATATTCTCAAGCAATCACTTTTAGAACTAATGAATCATCACCTGTAAGTATAACCTATATTTAATAAACACAGAATATTTTTAAATATTGGAATAATAATTACACTTATAAATCAATATAATCATCAGTTTCTGAATACAATAGGGGTATTTGTATAGAATTTACTTGTGCCTTAGTCAAATTTTAATCTAATTTTGCTATTCACTTTAGTTCAACAGAAAGTCGCTTGAGCAGAATATTAAGACTGTGACTATAAGATTGTTGTGCTAGCTATGATAATGGTAATAATGCATATTACTGACACATAGGCTTATTGACCTGAAATAATTTTTAATCGATAGAGGACCCTTGGTTATAATGTATTTTAACAGTCATATTTGGGGGAATTCAACAACTTTCGAGAAAAAAAATATTCAAAATTCTTAGTGATGTTTGTAAAAATCTTTGTTATGGACAAAATAACACAATAAATGACCAAAAACAGGTGCGACAACGAGCGAAGCAAGGAGGAGTGTTACATTACTGTAGAAAATGTACTGTAAAAAATATTTAAAATTCTTGATAATTTTGACTATTAGTCCCGCTAAAGCTTATTGACATGAAGTAATTTTTAATTGATAGAGGACCCGCGGCTATATTGTATTTTAAAAGTCACATTTGCGGGAATTCAACCATGAAATAAATAATAAGAAAACAAGCGTTGATTGCCCCAGATGTGACTTTTAAAATACACTATAGCCACGGGTCTTCTATCAATTAAAAATTATTTCAGGTTAATAAGCTATGTATCCATAAAATGCATTATTACCTGATAATTAATTATCTATGGGACTAGTAAGCAATAACTAATATTTCATAATTCTATTTATATGTTTTTGTACAGGCACAGCATAATGAAAATCAAGTAGGATTGTTCTACACTGTGCAACCAGAACTATGTAAACAATTGTTTGGATATGGTGGACTGCCAAGAAGTTTCCAAAAACAATCTAAAACATTTACAGAAACATCCATTATGGTGCGCCAGCCAGCTATAGATATCATAGAGTGCATAAAAGCTACAAATTTTGACCAGCCAGCAATTAGATATTTACTTTGTATCCTTTTGTCTACTGTTAATTTCTTTTTTTTTTTAATTTAAAATTATCAATTTTAATAGTTTATATTAATAGGAAATTATTGTTGAAGATACATATAGTTAGTGCAGTCATTTATCATTATGTTAAATGAAAATTAACATGTTATTTATTATTCAATTTAATTTTTTCATTGTTTTTGATTGTATCAATTTCAAGTCAATCATCAATTAACCCAGTTTGTTGATCACTGTTAGGAACACTCCCCATAGATATCTACAGAAGCTTATGTACATATTGATATTGTATTGCTGCAAATTAATTTTACATTAATGATGTAACTGTTTTGGGCATGTTGCGCGTTGGATGTTGCTTGCAGGTCAAAACTTTACATTATTAGCTGCTTGTATTTACGTCATATTTTAGCCCCATTACTAATACTTTAATCAACCAAATAATGTTATTTTTAAAATCATCTATATAGTAATTCTATCGTGAAATTGTAACTTTATTACTGCATTAGTCACCTCATCCTTAAATATCCATTAGTCCCTTGGAACATTTACTGAGCTATGTGGTGTGTTATTTAATATTAGTATTTAACACTGGGCATGTTACGTTGTGGTTGCACAACATAAGTGGCTTACATCAGATGGTTTGCTTTCAGTTAGCTATTATAAATAGAATTGTCATATAATACGCACAGTATGCAGTTTGACGACACACTCTGTTAAGTCTCTCTCTTTTCTCTCATTTAATGCTGCAAACTGACATTTGCAATTCCTTCTAGATGATTTTCCAAATGATAACCAAAGAAGCACCAATGAACTTACAGACGTGTTAATATGTGTAATAATAAATGTAAAAATACTACACAATTTTTTCCTGAATGTTCCAACAGATGGAAAAAAGGGCACGGGTAAATCAATCACCATGGCCCACCTGCTGCATTATGCGTTTGAACAGGGCTACCTGATTGTGCATGTACCTTGGGGTGAGTGATATTTTATCCTCGATTTAACATAAAGGTGGTATGTCAAGATTTAACAGGCTGCTGGTACATTGTGGCTTAGTGAGCTCTTTCCTATGTGAGTCGTGAAACGATACGCAGAAGTCGCCCGTACGGGATTTAATGACCATACTTCTTTCTCATCAGCAACTTAGTCTATCCATACATTTCCCTGCGGTTTCGTTCGTCGTTCAGGTTTTTGTTGCGGCGCTTTATTTTCTCGTCGATTATAACCTTTGATGAATACAATAATGACAATGGCTATTCTGTAATTATGATAATTGAATCGAAGTGTACAGATCACACATACTTTTAGAAAAAGAAATGAGGGTAGCAGTTTTAAAACTTCAGCACTGAG
>WUAW01000948.1:23662-37042 GCA_017165845.1 Thaumetopoea pityocampa | reverse complement strand
GGGAACATGGGACTCCTCCTTGAACAAGCGCAATTTACCATATTCCCCACGCTTAGCAGGCGTCGTGAAGATAGCAGTGGATTTTAAATGAATAACAGGATAACGCTGATGCCCATTATCATGGTACAGCCCTTAGCTAGTTCGTACAGCATCCACAGGACTATATGGAGTGACGCTATTTTTAGTCGTATGCCGGCGAAAATAGTTGAGTACTAAATAGTAACAGATATACGAACAATCTTGAGAACACTAATTTCATCCTATAATAGTCCTTCACCTAAATTCCATATTCCTTTCTCAATACACCTTTCCCACCTCATCCTATTTCCTTTCCTCTCCATTACGCCGTGGGAATGCAATGAGGAATTTTAATACTTTTGAACCTTATAAGATGGCGGCGTTGTGGTTCGCCACCCGACACGTCTTATTACCCGCGGAGGCGAAATGTGGGCTGCGGATAGCCACATTGCTGCATCAATGAATATTGCTGAATCATCATCAATCCTTATGGGATATCGGCGTGAGTGTATGTATGTATGTATGTACTAATTTCAACTTAAAATTTTCATTAANGATATCCTTATGGGATATCGGCGTGAGTGTATGTATGTATGTATGTACTAATTTCAACTTAAAATTTTCATTAAAATTTATTTTCGAAGTATCTGAAAAAAAAGGGATTACTGTAATATTAGAAGCCAAAAATTTATAAGTTTTTTTATTATTGACCAACTGCCGTATTTTGCCGATTTGATTTAGCTGGCAACATTTCCATTTGATGAAATTATAATTAAAGTAACTACCACGCCAATGGATACGTATTTCTAACGTTTCTATTAAACCCTCAAAGATCTAAAGATACGCTTAATTAAAGAAGACATATCTACCGTATTACTTTTGAGTCTTAAAAAGATGTAATTACTTAGTCAATTGCCTCACGAATCAAATAATTTATATGGCTTCAAATGCACGTGGAAGCGAAAATCGGATCGACCGAAATTAAAAATGTTTACGAAACGAAAATCCTTTTCATTTTAACGGTTTCATCATCATGAATGTCATATAGGTATATCGGTGGCAGACTACTGTTTGAATTGGGTCTCCCCTTCAAAAGGAGACTTTGTCATAATTCATGTTTGGTAAGCGTCTCGGAAATCTTGTGATAAGTAAATTTTGATTGAATAACATGATAACGCTGCTGTCCATTATCCTGGCGCGTCCCTCAGCTGCTTCTCACAGCATCCACTGGAAGAGATGGAATGACGCTATTATTATGCCGGCGCCATACAGCGGTCCATTATGCATAATGTAACATTATGTACGGTGTCATCACACCGTACATAATGTTATCATACCATTGATTTTATTTTTTTTTGGTTCTTTGGAAGAGATCGCATATTGTGATAAGACCGCCTAATGTACACTTTCACTAGAACGGAATTTTCCGTTGCGTCCCGTCGCGTCTCGTTACGTCCCGTCGCGCCCCGTCGCGGCTCGACATGTTCCGTTGCGTCCCGTTGCGTCCCATTGCGTCCCGTTACGTCCCGTCGCGTCCCTACGCGTCCCGTCTGTTCCGTTCCGTTCCGTTAGGATACAGTATTGTAACAATGACACCATTTCTTATTTTAGCAAACATCAGACGAAACACGGTTAATAAATAGAGGTGAGCGGAAATTATAAACACATGAAGCCAGCAAAAAACATCACAGAGTTCCTTTACTTTTGTCTATTGTGTAGAAAATAACACAATGTAAATATTACAACACCTCAAATTGAAACGTGTATATGTTATATTTCCGCTTCCGTTATGTAATTAATGGAAATCTATTTTCATTACATCCGAAAGTTTTGGTGTCATAATGTAGAGAAATGAAGGTTAAAGAAATATTCAAAATATAATTGATCTGTCTTCTATTTTCTGTACTATTATTACTATTATAAAATTGTTAAATATCAAATTTTCTAAAATCAAAGATATTTAAAAACATACCACTCAGATCACTATTTAAGGGCTTCTGAAACCATATCCGTCGATTTTTTTTGTTTGTTTGTTCGGGCTTCACGCAAAAACCAGCTAGTAGATTTTGGTTAAATTATTACAGTATTAAAGGTTCTATTCCGACTTAAATAATTCAGTATGTTTCATCAAAATCGGTGCAGTAGAATGGAAGATACAGCTTGATCCCTGTTTTAGTAGCCGCCATTAAGGTACGAGAAGTCAAGTAAAAGTGGTTCGTAGGTTTTTCAGATATATCTATGATTGTGTCGGGATTTCCCATGTAGCGGAAAATCGACATTCACGTGGACGGAGGCGCGGGCAAAAGCTAGTACTATAATAAAATTCTAACTGAGCCAAATTTGTACATTGAATTTTTTTTTCATTTTAATAGTAATATATGTATTTACTTTCTTATCGACATAGAGACCAATGCATATTTTTTTGAATTTTTCTCTGTCAAATTATTAAGCTAAGTCTCTCTCTTAGGGGTAAAATTTTGAAAATTATCGTTATACGTATATATTCATTTACTTATAACCAGAAATAGATATATTAAATTTTGTGCTTCTGGCTTTGAAAATGACTGACTTTCATACAACCGTTCATCCCTTATTTTACTCTCTTAATGGTAGAATTTCCAGAAATCCTTTCTTAGTGGATACTTATAATATATCCTCGACTAGGTGGACCTGGTGAAGGTCGCGGGCAATCGGTGGATGCAGGCGGCCCATAGCCGCGCATTGTGGCGATAATTAGAGGAGGCCTATGTCCAGTAGTGGACGTCTGTGAGCTGATATGATGATGATGATGACTTCCAATATAAAAGAAAAAATCCGCCAAATTGGTAACCCCGCTGGGTTACCAATTTATGCTGCAATTTATTTATGATGCTGGCTCTGCGTCGATAAATCAGTCAGTTAGTCAGAACAAGGAATTATACATATATGCATAGATTATGCACAGGCTGTGAAAAGTTTAAGATAATTTGTAGTTCGTCTCTACCTATATCGACTTGTAGAACTTGAGAGTGCCAACTTACTTTAAATTTAAAAGTCTTAGTTTAATGCAGTTTCAGGTTCAACTCGCGGAGTGTCTTAACAATTTTATTAAATGTCGGTGCACGCTATTTAGTTCCGGCGCGGAATACGTCTCGGTTGTTTAATTAAAATGTTACTGTTACGTTTAATGTCTCGCACTGTGGACGTAATTACAGCTTTTGAGGCACTCATGTGCAATTAACGAGTAACGAGCTGAATACGAGGACCAAAATTTGTGCGTTGGGTGACACATTTCTTTGTAATACTTCATTTATTAATGGTCTGGGAGTACTTAGTCTTTCAGCCTGTCCGGCAAATAGACTTAAGCATACGGGCAAGCGACCCCAGCCCTTCAACTACTACTGTCTCTTTCTACTCCTTCCGAGATAGTAGTATCCTATATCCTATAGTACTTTTCCCAAATTCCATGTTCCTTGCTCAATACACCTTTCCTACCCCATCCTCTTTCCGTGGGAACGCAATGATGAATTTTGATCACTTTTGAACGTTATAAAAACTCGTGATTCGCCACCCGACACCTCTCGTTTCATACGAGGGCGAAAAGTGAGCCACAGATAATCACTTTGCTACATGAAACGATCATAGCAAGTGGAAAGAAGTGGTCTCTGCCTACTCCAATTCTTTCGTAGTATAGTGGGTCAGTATCTCCGCCGATCACGCGGGAGACCGGGATTCGAAACCGCCGGAGTACCAGTTTTCTTAGTGTCTATTTGTTCGAGTTTCACCCAAAAACTGCCTGGTAGATTTTAAGCACACTATTGCAATCTCTAAATACTATTCTAATTTAAATATTGCGGCTTGTTTCATCAAAATTAGTCAAGCGGAACTGAAGGCAGAGCCTGGTCTCTATTCAGTAGCCGCCATTATTGTAGGAAAGTTTATCTTTACTTAGCGGAAAGGTATCATTTTTGAGATCATTCAACATTTAAATGCGTTTCTGTCACTTTATAAACTTAATTTAAAACAATATTATTAAACTTAGCACTCATAAAACTCATAAAATGAAAGCTTAACAACAAACAAATAATTTGGTCTATTAAACATAGCTGTATGTCTTATCAATGTTCTAGGCACATTATTTCTTACGTTTTGCCCATAACTCAACATTAGGTTTATTCATTTATCGGCCTCTTAAGTAGACGGAGGGCAGATTTACTCGTAGGTGAATTTCAACTCCGTGTATTTAAAATGTTCGTTCCGTGCCCAAATTTCGGATGTTGCCAACGCAACTCGTGCAATAAATGGTCCGTCACATGCCCAAATTTCGGGTGTTGCCAACGCAAGAATCGTGCAATAAATTTTTATTGATTTTCACACGGACTAGCACAACGCATCCTCGCTGATATACATAATACTAACTACACCACTAATATTACTTTGACAGAGTTCCAAGCTATTCAAATGAAATTACTGGGGTAAAACTTTGCCCAATTAATAATAATGAACGCGCTAGGGAACCGTCGTACTACAAGTTTTTATTTCGATAAAGTTGCATTCTCTCCGATATGCTGTTGATATTTATGACTTTGTGGATCTAACATGCGCGATATTTTACCGCGCGTCCATTTTGGGTGGTGATACCTATTTTAGTTCCAATCGATCAATTTGACGATGTGTTTAATTAAAATGTATGTATTATGATGATTGCCAAACTTTTTAATATAGCCATGTATGTATCTTTACTATTATAAAATTGTTAAATGTCAAATTTTCAAAAATCAAAAATATTTACAGATCATCTATTTATGGGCTTCTGAAACCAAATCCGTCGATGTTTGTTTGTTTATTTGTTCGGGCTTCATGCAAAAACCAGCGGCTAGATTTTGGTTAAACTGTTACCGTCTTAAAGGTACTATTCCGACTTAAATAATAGGGCATGTTTCATCAAAATCGGATCGTAGAATTGAAGATACAGCTTGATCCCTGTTTTAATAGCCGCCACCAAGGTACGAGAGGTCAAGTAAAAGTAGTTCTAAGGTTTTTTTATATAAATCTATGATTCTGTCGGGATTTCCCATGTAGCAGAAGATCGACATTCACGCGGGCGGAGCCGCGGGCAAAATCTAGTATAAACATAAAATATTAATAAACACAAAAATATATGTATAATATAATATTAATATGCATATAAAATATAATGGTCAGAGAGTACTTAGACTTTTATATTGTGGATTTTTTGTATTGTGATTAGAATGTGATTAGAAAGAGAACATGCAACTCACTCGATGGTAACTGTATAGAAGATTGTAGAAAGGTGAGATACACCTATTGTTCCGACCCTAATGTACTCGTACATATGGTACTACTTATTGTATATACGGTTATTTATTTATATATATCTATTACTATTATAAAATTGTTAAATGTAAAATTTTTAAAAATCAAAGATATTTAAAAACAAACTACTCAGATCGACTAACTAAGGGCTTCTGAAACCAAACCCGTCGATGTTTGTTTTTCGGGCTTCACGCAAAAACCAGAGGGTAGATCTTGGTTAGACTATTACAGTCTTAAAGGTATTATTCCTACTAAATACTGTAGTATGTTTCATCAAAATCGGTCATGTACAATTGAAGATACGGCTTGATCCCTGTTTTAGTAGCCGCCACTAAGTTACGAGAGGTGAAGTAAAAGTGGTACTTAGACCTTTTATATAAATCAATGATCGTGTCGAGATTTCCCATGTAGCGAAAAACCAATATTCATGCGGGCGGAGCCGCGGGCATAAGCTAGTATTAAATGTTTACAGATAACAACCATAAAAATATACAGTACACTAATTGAGAGTCCAGGCAGAACCCAAAACAAATCTAGTGAGTGTGATTGCGGGGAATTCCCTTAACATTTAATTGAATCAGTTGCGTTTGGAGTATTGGTGTTTGGCGGTCGATTAAAGGAAATGTGGTGTGGTGGTGATGGTGAAAGTTGGGATTTTAAAGTGTTAGACTGGTAACCCCGAAGTGGGAAGCATGGTGTGTGTCGACCTAAGATCGCCGACAATCGGTGGATGCAGGCGGCTTATGGCAGCCCGGTGTGGTGATCATTGAAGGAGACCTATGTGTAGTAGTGGTGTCCTCTCCTCGAGATTCGTTTCCTCCTAGTTTTACCACTAGTAGAACTTTTCACCAGTGAGCTTCCGCAACTTGTTCGAGCCTTCATCTCTATTGTTAAGTAGAAATGTTATAATTGCGACCTTGCGACTCTCTGCAACACACGCCCGGTGATACACGCCCCTAACGAATTGTTAATACACCTAAAAACGTACATAAACAATGGCGGACGGCCCCCGGCGGCGGCCGCTTTAATTGCAGGTTTAGTGTCGGCGTTCATTAGGACATGCAGGCGCATTTTTAACGCGATTATGACGTCGCAGGGTTGGGACAGTCGAGGGTGCGCTGGGGCGAGGAGGGCTGCGTCACGTGCGAGGTCCGCACTCCGCAGCCCCACGCATGCGAGACCGCGGGGCGCCGGCGGCGCAGGCGCGCCCCCCGACCGCCCTCAGCCCGCCAGTCTGCCGCCAGCTGCCGCGCGTCCCGCCCGCCTATGTCGTGTTGAGCCGCGCGCCGCGAGTGCCCCCCGAGTGATGTCGACTTGTGACTAGTGCCATGTTCGTGTTGCGCTGTGTCTTGTTCGCGGCGTGCGCCGCCACCGCCGCTGCTGCCTGGCAGGAGAACGTCAGGCCCAAGGTCTTCGCACAATTAGGTGAGTCCACCGACAGCCGGCAGGAACGTGTCGGTGTTAGTGAACTCCGTGCAACAATACACGGAGCAGCCCTTGAACATGATCACGACGAGACCCCACCGAGGTGGCCACCGCGACGCGAAAATCTTCCAGTGTTTATACCGTTCTGTGTGACGACAGCGCGGGAACAAACAGTCCATTCAAAAGTTCTCGTGTTGATGTCAAAAGTGTCAAGAATATATATTGAGGGGAAGTTAATGGAGTTTCGACAAACATTATTAAAATAAACCAACAGAGTAATGAATGAAACGGGTAGATGCATAATTGTTTACAAAATATTACCATAGAGAAGTTTAAAACTTCGCTTTAAGTTCCTCTAAGATATTGAGTGCAGATACAGAAAAAAAATTATTAGATATTTTTTCTTGTTGTATTAAGCAAAATCTTTGAAAAATAAGGCGTGGTAAATGGTTTCGCTTTATCTTAATAGAAGATGATATCATCATATTAGATTATGTACTTGAAAGCGTTTTAGACCGAAAGCATACCTACGTAAAGTTACATTTCAATGCAGTTGACATTATATTAGATTAAGTACTTGAAAGCTTTTTAGACCGAAAGCATATACCTACGTAAAGATACATTTCAATGCCTTTGACAAAACAATTTGTCACAATAATACTTAGTAGAAAAACTTCAGAATGGGAATAACATAAGAAACTGGGACAAAAGTCATATTAAATATAAATTCGGTAATATTCACTAGCATTCACATTTTGAATAGAATAAACATAAATGGCTCTAGAAGCGAACCTTGTGGTACACCTATAATGAGTCGGAGTCACGCGACAGTTAGTCCTGCAGGAATAAAGCCAGAGTGCACAAGTGTACCGCTATTGTTTTATTGTGCAGTCTGCATTGCGGGGGACAGCCACGTGGCTCTCATTAGTGCTATACAAAGCAAGTATTCTGTGTTTTGCAATGCTATGCTCGGATTAGCGATCCATGCGATGTTTAACGTAGCAGATGAAACTTTGTCTGACCTATTGTATGCGTTCACGTATTGTTCCTTTGAAGTTGAAGAGAATACGTCGATTGATAGGGAAACATGTACTGCAATAGGCAGGACACGTCACGATGCGAATGAGACAGTAACATATCCTGATGGTACTGCATATCCGGCTATTGTTTCACTAATAATAATTGTTAATGAGTTTAAGCAAATGCTACTTTAAGCAATGGAGAATAAGATCATTTTGAAATGTACTAGGCCAAGTACGTATGGAACGTCATAAGAGGTATCAATGGATTGTAATAGTGTAAACAACTATCGGGCTGTTGACAAGCTAAGTTAATTAGAATGCCGTAGTTACCTTGTTTGATGTTGGGACACTCGAGACTCGAACGAGTCAACACCTCTCTGGTAATTTGACCCTCAGAGCGAAATTAGAAGGGTCAAGCTGACCGCAGTGTGTGGTTTAATTTATGATCTTCAGTCAGTTTGTGAGCATAAATAATAAGTTATGTGATTGTCTTCTATTTTTTTTGTATTTCTGTTTAAGTTCAGGTTTAAGACGTTTATTAAAGAACTCTAAAATATTTCACTGAACAATTTAAACATTTATAAATCAAGTATTAAATTATGATCAAGCATTAATCAGATGTTCCTACTGTCACTAGATATTATCATAAATGTTTTTTAAAACGAAATATAGTTTTATAATTTCTTATTTCTTGTAGCAGTTTATTGTATGTGCTCTCTGATACTACTCTTTCTAATTTGGTTATCATCATAGTTTTAGTAATCTAGTTTTCTTTTTCACTTCTTCCAATTCTTATATTTTAAGAATCTGAGTAATTTCGGTATATTTAGATATGCTTTATTCTTTTAACTTTTACAATTAATTGATTTTTAATGGTAGTAGTTACCTACGATTTCAGCATGACAATTCGATTTATATCTTTTTACAAAACTTCCGCTGAATAAATATTATCTTGCATATAAGGCCTTGCAAACATTTTCGTAGCTTAAATAAGCATTGATTAAAAAAAATTAACTACTGTAATTTATTCATGGAGGTTTGTAGGCTAGGCTTTTCTATTATTTTTGCACAGTCTATTTTAAAATTGCTTTAACCATAAATACAGCGTTTGTCATAACTTAGCAGTGCCTCCACCATGAGTTTAATTTGTGGAACAACGTTAGTGTCGGCTTATAAAATTTGTGTAAAATACTTGTACAGCGCTCCAAGCGCTACTCGGAAAACTAAAATCCGCATACATATTTTACACTTCAATGATCACATTGTTCGACGGCATAAAATCAAGGCATGAAATGTTAGATCTATTTGAGTCATGGTAGCGTAGTAGATAAGACCTCGTCTTAATTTCGAAAATCGAAGTGTCTCGAGTTAGCTCTTCGGCTGGCATTGTAACTTACGATTTCTGATTATTTAGAAAGGCATGTAAAACTGTGTCTTGATAACACTAATCGTTATTAAGAATTGTGAGGCCTTATGGCGATAATGTCAGATGTATCAGCTCTCATTATGAGAAAAGACCCTGGGTCTGCCGTGGGACATTAAATGAGTCGATGACGATAAAGACAATTAACACACATACATTCATAAAGACATACCGGTATCCCATAAGGGTAGGTACAGACCACAGTTCGCCAATTACCACGATCCTGACACCTCTCTCGCCTCATCCACATCCATAATCTTGTCATACACTTTCGTCGATTAAGGGTGCTACGAACTTGACCTTTTTGAAACAAGTTGTTGATTTGATTAAGGTAGGTAAGTACCCTCTTCAGACACTTCCACTCACATTTCCCCGGTATATTCGTTGCGTCATTCGAATCTCACTCATTCTTTCTAAATGACCAAACCGTTGGAGCATTCCTTTCGCGATCCCTGTCATCACATCATACCTCAACTTACACTGATCCCTTATCACGCTATTCCTCAATCTAATAGTCAGGGTGACTCCACGGGTACTCAGCAGGGAATGTATTTTCCCCGTATTCACACGATATTTATTCTTCTTTTGGCATGCTCACGATTCACTGCAGTACATAAGTGTAGGTGCAGACGAGCTTTTTACGAGTCTTACTGACTATTCATTACCGAGTGCAAGACACCATTCAGTTTATTACCCATATTATTTGTACATATGTAAATTTAAATAGATAAAATAATAAACACGTTTCAATGTAGAGCAAGTGAGCTGACCCACCTCACTCATAACAAGGTACGATAATACATAGCGACAACATTATCTGGTCCAGTGCAATTTACAAGTGAGCAACGCAGCCTCGCTGTATATACGAGTATATGTACCGTTAAACATGCCATAGGAGATAAGCGGTTGCGATCTAACCAACCTAATTAGTGGGTGATTCTAGTACACTCGGGTCTACAGGTATTGGTATCACTACTCTTCAAGTATGCCAGTAGAGTAAGTGCTCCTACAATGTAGTTACTGTTTAGATAAACGTTATTTACAACTTTCCTAACGTGTATATCTCATAATAAATAAAACATATAATAATAACAAATGGCGACGTCGTGGTTCGCTACCCGACACGTCTCGTTTCCCGCGGGGGCGAAAAGGGGGCTACGGATAGCCACATTGCTCGTAGCAAGTGGAAAGAAGTGGTAGAGAGCACTATAGGCAGAGGCCTACTCCAATTCTTCGGTATTATAGTGGTCAGTGTACCCGCCTGTAACGCGGGAGACCGAGGTTCGATTCCCCGCCGGAGAGTCAGGGAAAAGGGCGTGAGTGTATGTGTGTATGTATGTAATAATAATCTTCTGGACACACACACACACATTGATCTAGTCCCAAAGTAGGATTCCCTGTATCTTGGGTACTAGACAACGATATACATACTTATATAGATAAATACAATACATAAATAGATAAACATGTCCATGATTCGCATATAAATATTTGTGCTCATCATACAAAGTTTGTCCCTATCAGGACTCGAACCCGGGTGTCATTGGCACAGAAAGCGGGGTCACTGTACCAAACAATCATCAAAAATCTACTTAACTCCGTTCTTATTGATAATCTGATTGTAAAAAAAAGTGGAAAAAAGTTCGATTCCGATGAGGTAGCTAAAATCGACTTCAAAGAAGTAATTGATTCTTGTTCCCCGATTTTTTTTAGCATAGGAATCAATGATATTCCCACAGAACAATAAAAACAAGATTTGTTCTGTGGGTATTCCCATAAAATGGCGTATGTGCATTGATACCAATTTATATACTTCGATTGCTTATATTATAAAAAACACTTTTTTTCATATAGAAGGGTAATTTCACGTGTTATTTATTAAGTTATTGTTAAGTATAAACAAGTATGATTAAAAGTGAATGAAGTATATAAAAATTAACATTTGCAGTCCTCGATCAGGTTAACTTCTTCGCTATATAACAGTAATACACAAAAATGTTCTAAATAATTTTATTCAAAGCATATTTTGTATATTGTACATGTTATACAGCATTAAACAAATATTTCTTACATGAATGATAATTCAAAATCCATAATTGTTGAAAAAATATTTTACTACATGTACGATTACTATTATTTGACAAATTATCGAGAACGAATACAAATGAATCTAATCTTAAGAAAGTAGTGAATACATCTAGTATAAAATCAGCTATAAAGTTTCTGGGCACAAAAGACAGTACCAGTTTTAGTTCGTCTAGACCGGTTGACCAACAAGTCGGCAATAAAACAAGCCTATAACTATGTACGTAGATGCTGGATGAAATTTCTCTGAGTCACAGGCCGATGACTCAGTACCACTCGATATTAGGACAGGTCAGTTTGAAAGCTCTCAAGATTTTAATGTGTGTGAAGATGAAACTTAAAAGGAAATTGAATTTACTTATAACATTTACAGTCTCATAAATGCTTGAGAGAGAACACATAATGTGGGTAATAACAATGTACACTAAAGCAATACTTCTACGTATATTAACAGACTTGAAGCAGAGTGATCATAAGGTTGTATTTTGCGAGCAGTGACCGGCGGCTACAATGTAAGAATTAGTCTAATTATGATTACTATTTGCAAGCAAAAATGTTTTGGAATTGTTCATGCTTCAAGTTAGTCGATAATACAAAGTCGGAATGATAAATATAGAAATGTATGTTGCTCATTAAATCTGTACAATGTAAGCCTCGTTAAATCCTTAGATAACGTATACACTTAGAATGTAAGCCGACTAATAAAAAATGGAAAGATTTATGGACTCAAATCTGTACAGGTGGCTGGTGGGATTTCAATTCAAATTTTACCGTTATGGTGTTGCGTCATGGGTCCCCTTCTTTAAACTGCGATTATAGAGGTTTTATATGGTGCTTTAAAATAACCGTTCACTTAGAGCCCGAAGAAGAAATAAATTACTTAACAGGATAATACCTTGATGTACCGGGAATGTTTTGTCCGCGTCACACCCTCACCTTATGAGTATTTATTGGGTTATTCGTCAGAAGCCAATACATTTGGGAACTGTTGTGTGGTTGGGGTGCATAATACCGCTATGACGGAATGTTGTTTATGATCCGACTGACTGTATGGGGTACAATTTATTAAGTTTTCTGTGGGGTCTCGGAAACGAGGCCATTAATTCTTTTTTATGGCACTGTATTAAAGTGTTATTTTTAATTAATTATTTAAGATTACACTGCGGGAACTGTAGTCGGTAATATTTAAAATAATGTTCTATTATGTTTTTAGTGGATTAATGTAAGATATAGTAACATTGGGTGCATACGATCGAAGGGTCGTGGGTTCGAATTCCGGTCCCGTACCACTGAATTAGTATTTGTAATTCAAGTACGGTCTACATTGTAGACACCAATGTACTTAACGGAGAAGGAAAATTTTGTAAGGAAACCTGCATGCCTGCATGGGTGTGTGAAGTCTACCAACTCTCATTAGCCCAGCGCGGTAGACTACGGCCTAATCCCCCTCCTGATCAGGGGGGGTCCGTGCCCCTGCAGTGGGAACGATATGGACTGGAGATGATGATAGTAACATTAGCTATGTGACATCGGCATGATAATAGTATCACACTATTTCTTTTCGTGAATGCTGCAAGAATCAGCTAAGGGATAATAATATTCAGTGCACTTCCACACATATTGATCTAGTCCCAAACTAGGTATCTTAGGTACTAGACAACGATATAAATGCTTATATAGAAAAAATAGAATACATAAATATATGAATTCGTCCATGACTCCGGTACAAACATTTGTGCTTATCACAGAAAGTTTGTTCCTACCAGGATTCGAACCCGGAACGCATTGGCACAGAAAGCAGGGATATTACCACTGTACCCATCAGTCGCTATACCATGCATGTACCAAGATAATGGATAGCATCGTTATCCTCTGTGTCCATCAAAATTTATTGCGCTTTTCAAGACGCCTGTCGAACGTGGAGATTATGGCAAAATCCTTCTTTTTAAGGAGGAGGCCATGTCCAGCGGTGGGCTTTCACGGGCTGATGATGGTGATGATTTTAATGGATTAATGTTAAATACATACATACACTCACGTCGATATCCCATAAGGGTAGGCAGAGACCATAGTACATACTACATACATACA
>WUAW01000934.1:13180-23944 GCA_017165845.1 Thaumetopoea pityocampa | reverse complement strand
ACAGAGGCGAGCTGTCTAAAGGCGTCCTGTTGTTCACGACAACGCCCCAGTCCACACTGCCGTGTTTCAAAGGATGCAGTTCGACGATGCGGGTTCACGTATGCAGACGACATAGTGGTGCTCGTGAACGGCAAGTTCCCTCACACAGCTTCAATGTTGATGCAAGAGGCCTTGGATAGTGGAAACTTGGTGCAACGCCAACAGCCTTTCCGTTAATCCAAGTAAAACGATGATTGTGCCATTCACAAAGAAAAAGCTAAATGGGTTTACGCACTTCAGGATGTATGTAATGTTTTGTGTTTCCATCCTTCTTTGCAAATTTTCTTTTATCACAATCTATTAAGATTTTTACGTAATTTACGTAATTTAAAATTTTGTACTTATGTATGTATAGAGGCCTGGAAGAAATTGCGTCTTCGCGATAAGGCCGCCTTTGTGCACATTTTATGTATGTACTGTAATAATTAATTGTTTGTTCTATTTAAGTGTGTGTGCAATAAAGTTTATTCTATTCTATACTTATAATTAGCTGTTAGTTTCCCAAAAACTGTAAAATAAAATCATAAAATAAAATGTATGACACAAAAATATGCTCAGCCACTGAAGTCAAATATCTAGGAATATTGCTAGATAAGCAACTTAGTTGGAAAGCACATGTTGGCCACACAATTTCAAAGACTTTAAAGTCATGAATATGTGTCAGCCATCTTACGGCAAAACATGGAGTCTCAAACCTGTAATTATGTATTGGATCTACATGATGATGGTAGGACCAATTCTAACATATGGAAGTGTCCTGTGGTGGCTTAGGACTAAGTTGCTATGCTGCAGGGTAGCCCTACAGAAAGCGCAACACACTGTCTGTTTGGTCATCACCAGTGCTTTCAAAACAACACCAACTGCAGCTATGGAATGGCTACTTAACTTCATTCCATTGCATATTGTGATTGAAACAATGGCGAGAGGTGCTCTGTACAGGCTAAACAAGGCCGGCTTATGGAATACATCTATGCCCTGCACAAATCACACTAAGATTGTCCCCAAAAAGGAATTTGATGTCTATATGAGCATGCCTGGTGATAGTATATCACCCACATACATGTTTCATAAGAGGTATACCACACATATACCCACTAGGAAGGAATGGAGGTACTGCCTAAAAAAGAAGATTAATTTTCTAGTCTGGTATACTGATGGTTCCAAGACTCAAAACTGAACAGGAGCTGGAGTATACACCGAGGGTGAGAGTTACAGTCAATGTATTTCTGCTTAAGTAATTAGTATAAGAGGGCTGAGGCCAAACACAACTGGGACTGTACAAAAGATCCCATCGGGTCGAAGTGCGTCGGGGTCTTCGCCTCGCCCAGTTTGGGGCATTAAGATAAGATGGGTGTAACTCCCTCAGTATTCCAGGCAAAAATCTATGCAATACTGACCTGTGCAAGAGAAATTCTCGACAGGAACATAGAGGGTAAAAAGATCCTTATTTACAGTGACAGCCAGGCTGCCATTGATGCCCTGGGTTCCTACAGACTGGACTCAAGGTTTGCCTTGAAGTGTGCTCGATTGCTTGATAGTTGTGGGGTGCGCAACGACTGAGTCTCCTTTTGGTTCCAGGCCATGCAGGTGTAGAGGGCAATGAGCGTGTGGATTCTCTCACTCGAGAAAGATCTAGCCATAGCCTAATTGGTCCAGGACCATTTGTAAGTATCCCCAAAGATAAATACAAAAGTGTACTATGGACATATGCCAAGGCAAGGCATAAGGCCAAATGGGAATGCATTGGCGTACTCTTGGCTGCTTGGAGCACAAGAGATAGTGAGAAGCTGCTCTCGCGCAATAACTCGGCAATGATTGCATGGTCTTGTAGGGGCATATACAGGCTATTATAGTGTTAACAAACATCTATATAGGATGAATTTATCAGGCACCACAGCCTGTCGATATTGTGAAACAGCAGAGGAAACTGTGGAACACTTGCAGTATTGATGTGATACTTTGTCTGGAAGGCGAATTGATCTTCTAGGTCTAGCGAACCCCAGACCAGAAGTCTATCGACTCTTAACTGTTAAAGCAGTATCTGACCTAATGTTGGCAGTACTTAAGTAATTAGTGTAAGAGGGCTGAGGCCAAGCACAACTGGGACAGTACAAAAGATCCCATTGGGTTCAAGCGTGTCGAGGCCTTCACCTCGCCCAGTTGGGAGCATTAAGATAAGATGCGGGTTCACAGAACTGGAACATCCACCTTATAGTCCTGACATGGCCCAATCCGATTATTATTTATTTCCAAATTTAAAGTGGGACTTAAGGGGAAATAATTTCAAGGGATGAAAAGTTGCAGGCGGCCATCTTCGGTCATTTTGAAGACAAGGTTTGTGCTTACTTTTATAAAGGTCTAGAGATGTTGGTTCACAGATGTGAGAACTGTATCAGTGTTAGTAGAGATTATATTGAAAAATAAAATTGGTATCCTTTCATTTTCTTCCTTTCTTCATAGTTAGGCCAATTCATTATGGGGACCAACAATGTATATACTAAAATTGCGAAATAAAATGTTATGTATAAAATGTTGGTTATAATTAACTCTACTAATTATATAAAAAACAATTTTTACTAACAAAAATATTTTTTATTCTCACTTATTACAGGATGTTTTGCTTTATTATATTTATAATTCTTATATAACAGTGCTTCTGAGTCAATGGGTCGGAGGTTAGAATCTTTGCCCCACTACATTATAAATTTTGACAGTAAAATGAGCACAAACATTTGTAACTGAGTATAGATTAGCATACATTTTTATCTACATAATTATTTATTACCATTTATCTACATATATTATTCAGTACATTGTCTAGTACCCAAGACATATGTAACCTGAATTTGAAACTAGATCAATGTATATGAAAAAAGCAACCATACTAAGGTAATTTTTTACATTAGATTTTCCTGGATTTATTGACTAGAAATAAATTTTAATCAACAGAAGACCCACAGCTGTTTTAAATTTTAAAAGTTCCTCTTGGCACAATTCTACTACTTTTGAGAAAAAATTATTTAATATTCTTCAGTAATTTTTCAGATTAGGTCCATGGAAGCTTATTGACTTGAAATATATATTTTAATCTATAGAGAACCCAGGGCTGTAGTAAATTTTAAAAGTCATATTTGGGGCAATTCAACCACTTTTGAGAAAAAAATATTTAAAATTCTAAAAAAGACATGATAATGGAGGCTGCCATTTTTATTTTAGTACTTACGATTTTACTGTAGTATTATGGCTATAAAAATCTTCATTAAGGACAAATAACACAATAAATGGCCAAAAATAGGTGTTACAATGAACAAANCTATTTGGGGCAATTCAACCACTTTTGAGAAAAAAATATTTAAAATTCTAAAAAAGACATGATAATGGAGGCTGCCATTTTTATTTTAGTACTTACGATTTTACTGTAGTAGTGGCTATAAAAATCTTCATTAAGGACAAATAACACAATAAATGGCCAAAAATAGGTGTTACAATGAACAAAGCGAGGAAGAATGTGTTAGGCTGTTGTAGAAAATGCACAAGCTGAATAAGCAAAACAAGTGTGCTGCAACAGTGGCCAGAGAGTACCACTAAACAAATAGTAATAAACAAATGTTGATTGCCCCAAATGGTACATATAAAAGTTGTTAAAGTTGCAGTTAAAATATGATGATATCTATCTATTAAAATATGTTTCCAGTTAATAAGCCACTGGGGACCCAATTTGAAAAATTACCAATATTTCAAATCCCAGTAATGGTAGCGGCCACTGCAACTATGTTTACTGTAATATTTATGGTTTTACTGTAATTCCTCTGTCAACATCTAATATACAAACAAATTTCACTAAATTTCAAAAGCTAGTACTATTATAAAATTATTTAATATCAAATCTCTTAAATCAAAGAAATTTAAAAGAAGAATACTCAGATGAACTAATTTAGGGCTACTGAAACCAAAACAATCAATGTATGTTTGCTTTTTGTCCAACCTTTAGGCAAAGAACAGCAGATAAATTATGGTCAAACTATTACAGTCTTAAAGGTACTATTCTGATTTAAATACTGTGGCATGTTTCATCAAAATCGGTCCAGTAGAGTTGAAGATACAGCTTGATCCCCATATTAATAGCCCCCATTATAAATGGTACTTTGTTTTTTATATAAACCTAAGATTGTTTTGGGATTTCCCATGAAACATTAAACAGGTATTCACACTGGTGCAGCCACAGGCAAAAGCTACTGTTCTATAACAACTTAAAATGCCCCTCCTCATTTCGCTTGTTGTCGCACTGATTTTTGTCTATTTACTGTTATTTTATCCTTAATGAAGATTTTTACACCCACCACTACAGTCAAATCGTAAATACTAGAATAAATATAATCGAATTGGCAGCTTTCATTACAATGTGATTTTAAGAATTTAAATTTTTTTTTCTCAAAGGTGGCTGAATTGCATCAAATCAGACTTAAAAGTTACAAAGTGGGTGCTTTGTCGATTAAAATTTATTTCAAGACTATACCCAGGATAACATAATGTAAAGAATTACCCATATTAATATAGTACCTATTAACTAACCTTCTTTAGTTTGAGCGTTAGTAATCTGCAAATCAAAATCTGAAGTTGTTCCTATACGCTTTTGCTGTGATATGGCTGCCTTCAAATCTCCTATAGATATATGTAGTCCATCGAAAGTAACTGTATCATAATCCAGCGCACTTTTAAACTTATAATGCACAGACATTTCAATTGATCAAAGATTAATAGCAACATGACAAACCAAAATGTTCACGTTTGATTTCACTATACACATTAAAAATCCAAATAGTCTTATAATCGTTTACGCAAATTTAACATATTTTATTAACTATCCAGTCTACACACTTTTACAGCTCTATTAACACAAACAGTTGAAAAAGGTTAAAATTCCATAACTTCACGGCACAAGCCACCATTTTAAATTCTTGGTTGGTACAAATGTATTAAAAATCAAAACTGTCAAATCGATCGAAGCGTCTTTTTTTTTCGACGCGTCTTTGAAATCCATAATACACCAATAGCAAAAAAAAAACAATTATCCAAAAAGGTGTCTATCAAAGAGTAAAGTAATAAATACTGAAAGTGTCTATTCGGATCCACTCTTTTACATTGGCCCACAAAAAGTAGATAAGTATACTTAAAAACATAAAAACATAAATATTTACTTATTGTGGTACATGTAATAATCTATAAGAAACTTTAATCAAGAGAAAAGCTGAAGTTTTGGGGGCAACTACAGTAAGGCATCACTTGAAATTTTATTTTAACGTTTTTAATAGTTTCTTGTGATGTTTAATATATAAATTTTGTTTTATTTTGTGTATTAATCGTCAATAATCGTGAAAATTGTTGAAACATTATAATAAAACCGTGACTAAAATAGCAAAGTGACCGTATTTTTTCAAGGCAATGGATCTATGGAAATTGCCTGTTCAAAGTGGTATTCGTCGGATTGACTTTAAAACTCCCAAGAAGCAATAAATGTGACACACCGGTATTTTATTGTTAAACTGACGAAAGTATATATTAAAATCACAGACGTATAAAGGGAAGCAGACCTAAGATATCAATAAAAAGCGTGCCAAATACTCCCACTTGCTGAATCACGCACGAATACAAAACAACGGTCCGGATTCAGGGACTTTAATTAACTTATAATAAAGACCTATTGCTCGTTTTGCACGTGCATGTTATTATTCTAACTAAATTAATTATTATAAAATAAATTCGATAATTACTTTTTACATTGATTATTGTTATTTGTGTTTAGTTACCGTTGTGATTTAATTTTCAAGTCGTCAATCAAATCACGCCGAATATTTTTCGTGCGGACAGAGAATTATTATAATACTAACTTATGTTGGTTTTCTGCTACATGGTAAATCCCGACACAATCATAGATTTATATAAAAGGCATAAGAACTACAAAAGTAGTTCTTATGCCTTTTATATAAATCTATGATTGTGTCGGGATTTACCATGTAGCAGAAAACCAACATAAGTTAGTATTATAATAATTCTCTGTCCGCACGAAAAATATTCGGCGTGATTTGATTGACGACTTGAAAATTAAAAAAACAAAACAAGAAGAAAGAAACAAGAACAAGAAGTCAGATGCAAGAAGGTCAAGTAAAAACTTGACCTTCTTGCATCTGACTGTTGGCAACATTGTTCGTTTTTTTTGTTTATAATTTGGTTTGGGTCTCAGAATAAAGACTATTATTCTGAGGTTTGGGTCTGAGATTTTTAAGCCAAGTCAACAACTACTTTATAAAAATCGTAATTTATTACTATTTATGTAGTGGCAATCACCGACCTCTGCCCTGGTGCTCGCTCTCGTTGTAATGCTCGCTTCGCTCGTTCGGCTCGAGCGTTTTCTACAATAACTTAACACGCTCCTCCTCGCTTCGCTCGTCGTCGCACCTATTTTTTGCTATTTATTGTGTTGTTTTTTCTTAAAGATTTTTACATCTACCACTACAATAAAATTGTATTTCCATTATAAGATATATAATATAAATAATAGATGCGACGACGAGCGAAGCGAAGCGAGGAGGAGCGTGTTAGGTTACTGTAGAAAATGCAAGAACCGAGTGAACAAAGCGACTGTGCCGCGGCAGCGGTTGGCGAGTGCCCCTGAATGAATAGTAACAATTCATGATATTTGTAAAATAATTCACATTTTTACACAAAATGTCAACGTAATAATTGATAGTACCATTATTATAACAATATTATATAGAATGGCTTAATGCTTAAGGATTTGTATTCAATGCCATTACTAAATTAAAATATACATACCTGTATATTATTGTAATGTGTAATGGCGGATTTGTGATATGTGTATGTATGTGATTTTAAGAATTTAAAATAATTTAAACATTTTAATTTTTTCTCGAAAGTAATAGCATTGCCCCAAATGGGGCTCTTAAGATTTACTATAGCCACGGGTTTTATATCGATTAAAATTCTTTTTATATGAATTAGACCGGGATCCGGTGTTATGAAATTTTACCCTAACTTCTAACGCTACCACGAACGTAATACTCTTAGTAGTTTGTAAACATTACTTATAAGCGACTGATGGGAGAGTGCGTGCGTGTGACGGCTGGGCGATGAAGGACCATCCAACAGTCACAGAAGAATGGTAGTGTGGGTCAATGAAACTCCAAGAATAGAACTAAGTAGTGTATTGGAGTCTTGTTTCCGCACTGCGTGAGAGGTTACGTGGTTTACTGGCCTGACGTGATTTCCGGCTGAAGGAGTTCGGAGAAATGGGCTTCTATGTTCGCAACCACAGTCCAGCAGTAGCGGTACAGGTCAGCGTTAGTGAACCTTCAAGTCACCACAATAGTTCAGCGGAGCGGTAGATCCCCAGCGGGATAATACTTATCAATTTAAAATTAAACAGAACTTTTCTTTATCTCGAAGTGCAGCAGAGTGACCGACGTACGAGTATCAATAATAAATACAATCGCGCTAAATGTAGGTAGGCGTTAAAAACAGTTAATTTTAGAGATGTGCATGAGCGAATCGAAAAACGTTTCTATTTTTTATATTAAGATGAAGGGTTCAGTATTTCAGTGATGTTAAAACTAGGTACAACGTTACATCAGTTTATTTCTTAGTACTCTTTGAGTGCGAAACACGTGATAGCTAGCGCATACTGGTTCATTCCGGTTTTAATCACTGTGTATATAAACACTACTAGAAACGCAAAAACGTTTCCAAGCTGATTTATCTGAAGGTATACTGTTTATCTTTTTCTAGAATCGTTATTTGACGACAGGGCACTTTTTAGATCAATTCTAATGAATACTTTGTGAATCAATTTATGGTTTGTAAGCTGTCCTCAGAATAAAAATTGTAGCATAGATTATAGCATATTTATTTTGAGGAGTAGTCTGTCGACATTCCCTTTGCATCATAATGCTTGCTCTTCGAGAATATTGACTAGATTCTATAATTTTGTTTACGAGTAGCTTTTGTATTATATTTCGTCATCAAGAAATTTAGAATCTACTTCTATCACCCGATTTTTTTGCGACTGATTTGTCATATGGTATCATGTGTGGAAATAGAGTGACTGATTTAATATTTATTTCAGACAGGGTACACAAATTCATTGCATTGTATTCCATCATATTATTGTATCAAGAATCATATTTAAATAAAGTCCTTCCATCACCATTAAACTAACATCTAGATCAGAGGTTCCCAGACTTTTTTTCCTCATAGACCACTTTCAAAATTTAGCTGGTTCCGCTGGACTCCCTACAGCTACATTTCTACCATATTCCCAAAACTCGACAAAAAAAATGTGAAGATTAGAACTAACTATGGAAATTTGCGGACGCCAACATAGACCCACCCGGACCACTTTGGGAACTAAGGATCTAAATTTTTACCTTGAATTTTTATTTGTCGATATTCTAAAAACGCGCTTCGATCGTTTTAACTTCTGTTGACTGTTTTACTTAAAACGATGACTGCAAGTGTATATAAACACAAGGAAGACATCTATACATGTAATAAAATCGTAAACGAGCCGTATGTGTACAATGAATATATTTTCAAAAAAAAACCAACCATACAGATTGTACCTATGTTACCGGAGCCAAAAATATAGTTTTTAGAAATATTGACTCTGTTTTTCTGTTTAACTGTGCATTTGTGCACGCTAATCTCAGAACTGGCTAAACCGATTTGTATGCTGTTTTTACTGTTGCATTATGGCAAGCTTCCTCTAACATTTGATGTTTGTTTCATCTATCTATCATTTATCATTCATTCTTATTAAGATCAGAGAAAATAATTTTATGTACAATTTCGCTCTTTCCGAATGCCCACGCAGACGGAGTCGCTGGCACAGCTAGTTAACCTAATAAATGTGAAAGTTTGCATGGATAGATCATCGTGATAATCGCCTGTCTTACTTTTGTATTTGTAAAGTAACTCAGCCACAGAGATAAAACTGTTTTCGTCACCCGCATGGACGAGAATCCAGCGTTGACCGGGATTGTCATTTTTCTTTATACTAGCATCGCTGCTATTTTGCCAGCATTTTCTCACTGTATAGTGGGAATGTATCCACGTCTCGTCTAAATACATCACCGGTTTTTTGTCCACTCCGAGGTCATTATTTTCTTTAATTCGCCACAGGTAGCGAGCTCTCCAGGCAGCGATATCGGACTTTTGTATCAAAACCAATCGATCATTCTTACGTTCCTTAAATCTGTACCCCAATTGGTTCTTCAAGATAAACTGCAATGTAGTCTTTTCACCTGAAAAAAAAAACAAAAGTATATTTATTTATCATTTACTCGTAAGTATTGCTAAAATATTCGATGACCGAAATTTTATACCACATATTGATATAATTAAAAAACACCAAAGAACCAATGGCAATGTGTTATTTCAGACCTAATCTAGCTACCGTTAGTCCTGAAGAGGTAACAAACACACAAACTTACATATTCATAATATCAGTAGGATTGCATTTGCTAAATAAAGATATATAAAAAAGATACAAATGTACCTGGAAAATTCAAATCCTTTTTGGCAGCGGCTAATATTTTCTTAAGCGTTGGGACTTCTTTTCGTAATGTGTAAAAACTGTTGACCAGGTTTCTCAGAGCGACTAAGTCGAAATTGTCTAGATTATTTTTTTACTCTGTTTCCGCTTTTTGCCAGGTATTGATGGTCCGGGTACTGGGATAGATGTTGAAGTGTTCGGTACCGATGAAATAGACGGCGCTACTTGTTTTACTTGTTTTTTTATTCACATCAACGTTCTTTTGGATACACCAGTAGCCGCACATGTTCTATTTAATGGTTGATCCACCGGAATTATAAATATTTTATTATTTTTTCACATGAAAAATAATAAAAAGTGAACATTCACAAGCTTCATGACTACTTTTTGTAGGGTCCACAGGAATTATAAATATGCTGACTTCTTTCTCGCGTTCAAAAAAAGCCAATATCTTGAATATTAGGGCTTTTTATTTGCTATGTATAGTTTTTCCCACCATCTTTGTGGAAAAAACTACAACACTTTGAAAAAAAACGTCCAAACTTAACTATTATAACAAAAACTTAACAAAAATCCAATAACAAATAAAACGTCCAAACGTAACAATAACAGAAACTACAAAAAGCCGATAATAATAACAGCAAAAAAATTAGTGCGAAACTCAAACGGGAGGATATGTATTTGTTGGCCCTCTAACTTTATTATTATATATATTTAGTACCCAGTATTTTGATTCAAGAGTCGTCGCAACGGGGGACCGCTAAAGATATTTTTATTATTGTAGGACGATATCATTTATAAACCTCTTCTGTTTGACGCTTTCTCTTCGAGGCTTACATGTTCCGCATTCGTAGTTCAGTGGTCACTTTGCTATGTTAGTCACAGTTTTATTCCAATGATTCAATACTGTTCACGATTATTGACGATAAATACACAAAACAATACCAATTTATATATTAAACATTACAATAAACTAACATAAAACGTTTAAATACTGAGCCTATAATTTCTGTATATATACTTTACTCTTTGGCCTATAAGCACAGTTTCTTCGTCTTCTTTTTCTTCTTGTGGCAATCGGCTAGAACCTTAGTTCCCAAAGTGGTCCAGGTGGACCCCCAGGGATCCACGGGAGACTCGACGGGGGTCTACGTTGG
>WUAW01000928.1:24243-39734 GCA_017165845.1 Thaumetopoea pityocampa | reverse complement strand
AGTGTCACGTTTATAAATACAATTAATATGTTCTATTTCTTTCAAACAGTCATTAAAATTAATCTTAAGACCATAATTTTGTATACTACCGAAGAGTTGAGGCCTACCTCAACTCTACAGACTCACTCTCTCTCTACAGAGACCACTTCTTTCCACTTGCTACGATCGTTTAATGTAGCAAAGTGGCTATCCGTAGCCCACATTCCATCCACGCGAGAAACGAAACGTGTTGGGTGGCAAATCGCGACGCCGCCATTTTATAAGGTTCATAAGTGTTAAAGTTCCTCGTTGCGTTCCCACGGAAAGGAAAGAGTGTTAGGTAAGAAAGATATAAGGAAAATATTTTTTTTAAAACAACAATGTATAGCGCCCGGTCAAACATGATTACAACGATGATTATTATATAATAGTACCTATTTGTGTTCGCCCAGTATACGGTTCGTGGAATTCCCCGACGCGCGTGCGCAGAGATAAGAATTTATCACAAAACAGTAACTTCACTCGCGCGGTTTCCGTTAAATTTCAGTTGGTATTTTGAAACACACACAAAACGCACTTCGCCTGTGGTAACGCGAGCCGGCGCGGCCGCGCGCCTCTCCGCAGGCGCCTCCGCCTATTCTAATTTATATTAAATTTAAGGTGTGGGAACATTTAGTGAAGGAGTTTCGCGGGTCGTTCAGCGATGGTGTATCTCAATAGAGGTGTCGGGTTGCACCGCCCCGAGGCGCCGACAAAGCCCCCCGGCGGCTGCTTTCATGTGCCGAATTCAATTAATTGCGTTATTTGCGGCGTTCCGTGCGCCGCCGCGGGACTCCTCGGCAAAAACAAATATTTGCCGAGTGTTCATTATCCGTTATTAGGTGGCGAGCGGTTTAATTGCAGCCGCGGCTCACGGTTGGCTTGTTCGTTCACGATCTCGACGATGGCGATAAATCGGTAATTTAAGAGTTAATGTAATTTAAGAGATTCATTTCGATTTTTATCTGTAAAAGCACCAAGATGCCCAACATAGCTACAGAAATTAGCAACTTCAAGTGGTAGGCACCTATTGGTACCTACCCATTGCTATTGCTATCTATAGGTAACTCATGTGCGAGCAGGACCGACACTTGGTTGAAAAGGAAGATTCTCGAATGGCGACCTTTACCGAGCAGATTGACCCATGATGGCGGCAATAATCACTTCACCAGCTATAGGATCGAAATTTGGAAGGAGAGGCGGTATCGGAAAGGGGCAAGATCTTCCGACCAGACGGGTGTTATGTCTGGCGGGGCCCACTACGGTTGATGTCGGGACGTTATATATACGCTAAGTCGCTATCAAACTTCATGCGCGTGATTCAGACTTCTAATGACGTCACTCAAGAGCTGCGCCATCTGTTGATGATGTGTGGTACTATGTAATGAAGTAGGTCGCCACAGACCAAAAAGAGCCGTGCGGGTGTCTACCACCCGATGGACCGGCGACCTTAGGGCGCCGCCGGTTGAAGTTTCATTCAACGGTTAAAAACTGTTCATTGTAATGGTTTATAGGAGAGCGTGCGTGGAGTGGAGCTCCGAGGACTGATAATGATATTACTCTTCAGTCATTCGGATATCGGACAGTGCAAAATGGACGCAAGTGGCTAGAGTCACACATACATACAGTCACCCATGTTTCCCTAGTTCTCCGGCTTCGAATCGAACCCCGGTCTCTCGCGTGATCGGCGCGGATACTAACCATTATACTACCGAAGAACTAGGGTAGACAAAGACACTTCTTTCTACTTACTACGATCGCTTAATATATAACAAAGTGGCGATCCGTAGCCCACTTTTAGCCCCTGCAAGAATCGCGTCGGGTGACGAATCACGACGCCGCCATTTTATAAGGTTCAAAAGTGATTAAAATTCATCAATGCCTTCCCCCAAAAGAGGATGAGGTAGGAAAGGTGTCTTGAGAAAACATATTCAGGAATATGGAATTTGGGAAAAAGACTACAGGATATAGGATCCTACTATCTCGATAGGAGTAAGAGTCAAGCGTGAAAAATTAAAAGAAGGCCGTGACAGCCAAACGAGGGCTCCCGTGTCGTTTCATGTCTGATATATAACGCAGTGCGACGTCGGCGCGACCCTGAGGTCACACTAAAAGTAGTTTTTGTAACGAGAAACATGTTGATATAAACTTTATTGTCAACATGTCGGAATTTTAAACCGCAACAAATTACACGTCCCTACTGCAGAATTACACTTCGGTCCGCCACGGCCGCTCCGTACCGATATGTTAGTGTCCGCGATACGCTATCGCCGGACGCAGGGCGCCGCCCTTCGCAGCGCTGCGCCTGAGATACCGCTCACTTGTTCACTGTTTGTACCGCTGATAACAGATTTTTTTTGCAATTTTGTGTCAGCTTCGACGTCTCCTATCTTGTCAATATCGACATAACAATAACAAAGAAAAATAATAATGATAAAAGCAAAATAAGAATATATAAGCTATTTTTTTTTTTCTTCTTTTTTTGTTGATGTCGATATAGTGTACCAACACGCCAGTAAATCGCGCTCGCCGTGTTCAGAGGTCATCTGTGAAATATAGAATAATATGTCACACTAATAATGTTCTCAGAAATGGTTCCAAATATAACCGTAGATAAATGTCGCGTCTCGCGCCACCGGCACACGTGACGGAGGCCGAGAGAAATAAATTATTGGCACCGGAAGTGACGTCCCGGCCGCGATCCGATTTAATACACGCTCCAGCGTGCAGCGCGCGACGAAACTATAGCAGCCATTACAACACTAGCGACGCACACTAAAAAAAAATAGTCGTCAAACAAAATCCCATAAAATTAGCTTTTAAATATAGGTAGCAGGTATGTCAAGAGAACAAAAAAAATAAATTACATATAATGAATGTCACGAAGTAATATATTATATGCCTAATTCACCGGAAATAAAATACTTATACCCCGGACTCGAACTAATAGAGAAAACAAATTGAATTTCAAATCAGAATTCAATCAGTTGATATAATCGGCGGGCCGGATGCGCCGCGCTTTTTAATTAGCGAAGGTTAGAGGAGTTGGGCAGAAACGACCTTTTATGTTGTCAAATGTAGTTGGGGAGAAACAACCTTTTATTTTGTCAAATGTAGCTGGGGTAAAACGACCTTTTAAGTTGTCAAATGTAGTTGGGGAGAAACAACCTCTTATTTTGTCAAATGTAGCTGGGGTAAAACGACCTTTTATGTTGTCAAATGTAGTTGGGGAGAAATAATCTTTATTTTGTCAAATGTAGCTGGTGTAAAACCTTTTATGTTGTCAAATGTAGTTGGGGTAAAACGACCTTTTATGTTGTCAAATGTAGTTTGGGTAAAACGACCTTTTATGTTGTCAAATGTAGTTGGGGAGAAATAACCTTTTATTTTATCAAATGTAGCTGGTGTAAAACGATCTTTTATGTTTTCAAATGTAGTTGGGGTAAAACGACCTTTTACGCCGTCAAATGTAGTGCGCCACAACGACAGGCAGCACGTCCTCGCGCCGACAGTTCTGGATGAAGTGCTCCCGGACCGCTTTACAAATTTATGGACTGTTCCCAGTGTTTTATCTAAAAAGATTGTTTATGTTGCATTTCCGTCGCCTGCCGCGGTCGATACGCCCTCTACCGCTTTATTGTTTACACTTAATGTAATTCAAAGCATGGAATTCCTCGGTAAATTGTATTTTTAAATTTAAAATCTGCTGGGAATGTACTGTGAACGTCGCTCAGCCGCTGCCGTCTTGATACAATATCTGAATGTGAGTTGGCGGTCGATATTACGCCGTTGCCATACGTAATTTTAACCTTTACATCGCCGAGTTTTTGCATGTTCATGAAAAATTCGCACATTTTAAAAGTGTGATCGGAGAAGATAACTCAGAAGGCTTGTGAATGAGGAATCGCAGTGGCATAAAAAATACAGATTCATGAAATATTTATTGCTCGTATCTTCAGTCTCGTGGTACTTCTATAAAATATCGTGTCTCATTCCAGATAATGTTCCAAAGACATATTGAATTTCATCGGAATCGGTTCAGCCATTTTAGCGAAATTGAATAACAAATATCTAAACTTTCACATTTATAAATTTGTAAGAATATGATATTTCTAATAGTAAAGAATGCATCGACATTAATTATCAAGTAGTAATTTGAATAACGCAGCCGCTGCACGCGCTGCGACGGCCTCTATTTCCCTGCTGCAGACGCGCCCGCTCGCAGACGGGAGATTGCTCGCGCGCCCACAGACAATATCCAGCGCGTGTTTATTTCCTCCGAGCATTTATTCAAATATCGAAAAGTCATTTCCCGCGTCATTTCCGCGCGCGTCGCCGGCGGAGTGCGCGGGGCTGGGGGGCGCGCGGCGCCCGCACCAATAATTACGTTCCGGTTACCCCATATACCCAGTTTCCCAATTTGGAATATTACTCACAATGTTATAAATCACTGATTAGTAACTTCTATAACTCGACACTGTCGTAGAACAATGTCGGATCTGAAAAGAAAATGGCTCCTTTACAGGAGAGCAGTTTAAAGTTTTGTACTCTCATTTCTCTGCATATTTTTGTATGCTGCTTGTAAGTTATTATTAAATAATTTTGGCATTTTGGAGAAGTGACATTGTTGTACGACAGTGGCGAATTCATAACTAATCTTCATGTGGTAAACGACAGAGACAATTCGTCTAATGCATGTTTCAAAAAGCGTAAACAACTCGCGAAATCAGTACCTAGCTGTTGTGCAACTAAGAAATGAAATATTTCCATTACAGCAGATGTAATTTAATTTAACGCTTAAACTAACGATTATAACAATATACAGTCAGTGTATTGAGTATCCAAAGTTGCTAAAAAAAAATCACGTGATTGATGGACGCCCCTATTAACCTAACCTCTTATTTATTTTGGTACCTCCACCGTGCACCACTCAGCAGGCATACAAATGCCGTACAATAGCACTAATACATTACAACACTCCGTGATCAAATGCTTCCAGTAACGTAACATTCAGTTTATTACTAAAAATGTTAACAGTATTAGAATTCTTTCTGGTAAGACAAAATTAAAAATGCTTGGCACTAAGTTCCCGCGGGCCCTTTTTCCGTAGCAATTAGAGGCTGAAGGTTCTCCATAGATCTCGCTCTCTCGCGAGCCCGTCACGTGTATAGCCGAGCGATACAAAGGTATTACCGAAGTATTAACTACTTACTGCCCGCGGTTCTGACCGCGTCCACTTCGGAATAAATAAATCCTTTTCTTCGTGTGACCGTTTCACTCATCGATTTCACAAATTCGAGATATTCAATATATTTAATGACCTTTTGAATTCCAATTTTGAACCGAGTGGAATGCGTATTTTCAAAATACATTTCTTTGTGCTCCCTACACTACCAAGGCCCTGGTGCAGGCTGCGCGTTGGTCTCTGTTAGTCAATCAACAACGTGAAGGTTTTATGTATTTATTAGCTTTGGCCCGCGGCTCCGCCCGCATGAATGTCGGTTTTTCGCTATTTAGGAAATCACGAAACAATTATAGATTTCTATAAAAAGCTTTAGAACCATTTCTACTAGAGCTCTCGTACCTTAACAGCGGCAAATGAAACAGGGATCCTTCCAAACCGATTTTTATGAAACATGCTGCAGTATTTAAGTCGGAATAGTACCTTTAAGACTGTAACAATTTGACCAAAACCTATTAGCTAGTTTTTGCGTGAAGCTCGAACAAGCAAACATCACTGAATTTTGTTTGAGAAGCCCATAATTGGTCGATCTGAGTCGTTTTTCTTTAGATGTCTTTGATTTATCAAATTTAACATTTAACAATTTTATAATAGCATAGATAAAGTTGTAAAAGCAATAGCATACTAACAAAAAATCGGCGTCATACCTTCCGACGACGCCAGAATCGCTTCCTCCGACAGACAATGGCCGCTGTATCCGGCACCACACGTGCTCAGGTGCCCATTATGTCCCGGTGCGTTCTGCTCGGGCCCTTTGTGCCCCAGCTCAGGGCCCGTCCCCTTGAAACTTGACCCGACTTAGAACGGCCCACTAGCCCGTGCCCTCCTACTGAACCCTGCTGCAATGGGAAATTGATATTTTATAGCATCTGTCCTTGAGATTATGTAAAGTGAGACGTCTGTCAACATCCTGGACTTACAATATTTGCGCCAATCATTTGGTGCCTTCGATTCGGTGAAATCCGAGTAGTTTTCGAAATGTCAACTCTTAAAATAATCATGTAGCAGATCTCTTTTTTTATAGAGACACCCCGTATAATAGCGTGATTTTGAATTAGATATTGTGACATACAATTCGTTACGTACGATATATCAATAATATGAAGTATGTACTTATTTCTTTTCGTCATACTTGCATAATATTCTTCGTGAAATATTCTTGGCGTGCAATTTCAGTGTTGTTAGTGTGTGTGCGCGGAACTCGCTGTAGGTAATATTTGATCGATTTATTTATTATCGGGTTATCCTTAACACTTATAAGGCGCAGAGTGCGCGGTGATAATGCGACAAATACGTGTAAGTATATTATACTAGTATGGAACTCGTTGTATCCCACCGAAACAGATCGCGCGCGCAGACAATATCTGTAATCTGTAGTCTATCTATTTATCTATCTATACTACTATAAAATTGTTAAATGTCAAATTTCCAAAAATCAAAGATATTTAAAAACAAACTTCTCAGATCGACTAAAAAACCAGCGGCTGGATTTTGATTAAACAATTACAGTCTTAAAGGTACTATTCTGACTTAAATACTGCGGTATGTTTCATCAAAATCGGTCCAGTACAATTGAAGATACAGCTTGATCCCTGTTTTAGTAGCCGCCTTTAAGGTACAAGAGGTCAAGTAAAAGTGGTCACAGACTTTTTATCTAAATCTCTAATGTGTCGGGATTTCCCATGTAGCGGATAACCGACATTCACGCAAGCGAAGCCGCGGACAACAGCTAGTAAGTAATAGAACTCCGACAGATTCAGTAAGCCATAATGGCAATAGGGTGATAGGTGAAAGTATAAAAAATGGCTTATAGACAAACATTATTTGGATTAAGTTCATTACGGATTATACGAGTATATGAATCAAATTCAATTTTATTAAAATCAGAATATTCATGACTTTAATATCATTGATGACCAATTGATTTTAGTGTAATTAAAGGATTATTTAATTCATCTAATAAGTATAATAATCTTAAGAACAGACAATTTCTTAATTTAATTCGATATCATAAAGTCGGACGTGGTAAGATGCCCTCCAAATTTAAATTCAAGTGGAGTTTAAGGACAACAGAAGAGTAAGCATTGTGTCTAAAGTGCCATAGTTTCCACGGCCTGACATAATACGTATTATTTAAAAAAGCAAGATTAATATAATTATTGTGGTCATACCCGTAACTCTATTGTTACAACGTGTTACAATAGACTCGAATGGAACTGTTCTAAATTTAAAATTCAAGTGTGTTCCACGTCTCGTCCTATCAAACAATGGGAATCAACGTCAAGGTCGCGCGCGTCGCCCCCGCCCCCGCCCCGCCCCCGCCCGCGAATGCGCCACCTCGCTACAGTATAAGGTAATAATTCTGATCCGCATTGTTAACAACATGCGGATTTGTGTAACTAAACATTAGTCTCAGTTCTGAAGTAACACACCTTAAACTAAATTTAGGCTCTTCCTATCTTTTTCTAATGCCAAACACCAAAACGAGTTAGCAAATTATTAATCAAATTAGAAATATACATACATAAAAGACATACAACTATATCAGAGAATTGGCGATCGGAGATGTTCTAAATAATTTACGATTCAGCACGACCGCTTCTGTGAAAGATTTAATTAATTTATAATACATAAATTAAAAAAAATGTTAACCTGTATTTAAATCTTAACTAAAATTATTGACTGTTCGTTTTACTTTTGATGGCTATATTGATTGTTGCTAGATATATAAAAATTGTTGTTACTGTGCAGCGTCGGCTTAGTAATAGCGTCACTCCGTCTCTCTCTACGGATTCTGCGACAGATATACATCTGTCGGTTGGTTCTCATAGTACCAGGAGTACGAACAGCATCGTCATCCTGCGCTTCAAGCGACATCCATTGAGAATTCCAATACACCTGCCAAGCGTATGAATTCCAACAAACCACTCCTTCTTATGGAAGAGCCACGAGCCTCTTCCATAAGGAGTGAAATTGATTTTTAAGACCTATGTAACATATTTTTTTTGTTTCTAAAGTCAAACATCTTTTATATGCTTTTTATCATTCTTTATTTGTTTTAAAAATTTGACCGTTTGCAATAACTCCGTACGATTTATATGTTTTTTTACCATATTTAAACTAGTACTTGGCTACAATCCCACCTGATAGTAAGTGGCGATGTACGAGTAACTCAGTATGATAAAATGTACTAACTTAATAAAAATTCACTCTATCTTAAAGACACCTACATTATAATTGGACGGAAATACTGGCGCAGGAAGACTATTACAGTCTTTGGCTGCACGTGTTATGAACGTAGAATCGCTTTGTACGGGTGGCGGGGATGTCTATCAGGTAGGGGTGATAGCCCGACGTGCGCCTGGTAGTCCGACGGTGAAATGGGGATTGGAGGAATTAAATCGTGTAATTCCTGCGCGCACTCTCGAAAGTGTATCCTGTAGAACACTGAGAGGCTGGCTACCTTGCGCTTGTGCTCAAGGCTCTGTAAATTGGTTTCAACCAAGTATGTATTAAAGTGGAGCAACTGTCCTTACGAGCGGCAGCGCGTCCGTGGCGCGCCGCTCGCCGCGTTACGGCCAATTAGATGCGTCACCGCGCACAGTGCGCCCGCTCACTATCAGTCTGGTGCCTCGTTCATAACAATTTAATAGTTCCGTCCTTATGTCCCCCTTGACACGCCGGCTCGCTCACTTGCCGAACACTTGAGAACCTTGCGGAGTAATTTTATATCCATCACATTGTTTGAGGCACTAAAATGAAAACCAAAATAAAATTATAGTTAAAAAAATTAAAGCAAAAAATATACCTTAATTTTTCATGGTTATAATATATCAAGTGTTCATAATAATTTTTAGTCTTAATTTTATTATCTACTCTTAATACAAAATGGGGGCAGTTCAAAGAGTTCATCCATATCCAAACATATTTACAAACGTACATACATATAATACATATATTGACTTACCGTTACATATGTGTATACATACATACATATATTTGACGACTGATTGACTCAATTATAGTGACTGCTTTGTGAGCCAATGGCCGAGACTCATTCGGATCCCGACAGGGGCAGGACTGTGCGAGGAACGAGAATATACATATGTACCAAACTTACACGTGTTCACCTGGTTCTGTCCTATTCTGATTGGGCCTAGATCAATGTGGGTAAGTGTCCACGGTGTCATACTCCATTGTACGCGCGAACAAGCTAACAGAGGTGTGATGATAATAAGAGTGTCATCAGACCGGACCCGCGAACATCCTTCTGTATTTATTGGCTGTTTAGCCCGGTCGGATTGTCGAAAAACAGGACCTAATCCTACAAAAATTCTCTTTTTATTAGCCTTTACTATGAGTGTAAATTCAAAATGGCTACCAAATCCCATCTTATTTTTAAGGGGGAATGGTTTTTCCTCAATATCTCGGCCATTGTCAACTTTTCGAGAAAAAATCACCAGGAGTAAAGTTGTTCATTATTCAATTCTCTACATTTTGTTCCTTGCTATTTATTTCGTTCGATCGATATTTTCCGAGTTAAAAGGGAAATTGAATTATCTCATTTATAATTTAGACCATTATTTATGATTAGACTTTAGGGCTTAAATGTACTTGAACGATGTTGTGTGGATTTAGAATTCCTACAATTTTGATCTCTACAGTTTTTTTTTTTTCATAAAACCAATATTTAACGTCCTACGTTACCGGCAAAGTGAATAAAACTATTAACGAGTCGCTCACTGCGCGCGGAGCACGGGCCTTCAGTAAAGGACACATGACCAGACAGAATGGACAAAGAAACGTGAGAAGCCGATAGAGTTTCACCATCACGATTCGTTCTTCTCTTTCACCTTATTAACATCAGCTTTAACCAATCCAGGAGCTGCCGCCACGCCCCCTAAACTGGAGTACATTAATGATCACAGAGGAGGTTAGGTCTATTATCCGTTACGTCTCCAAGATGGCCGCCGAACCCGCCAACACGGTATATCCTTCTCTTCTCTGGAGGAAACCCACGTCCAACGGTGAACGTTTACGGACCGATGATGATGATGATGATGATGAAATCTATAACAAAACAACATACAATCAATCGCAACAAGGGATCCAGGACAATTGATCTAACAACTGATTAGATGTTTTTTTTTAGTATACATCTCACCAACATGTCTGACAAATCTCTGGGCTTAAAGAATAAACATGTTATTTTGGTGCGTCAAAATCGATCGTTAAAATACATAAATCGTTTCCTACTTAAGTCCGGCCGCCGGCGACTAGGTAGTTGTAAATTTTTACTAAACAAATAATTATTCTCGCAAGAAATATCGAACTCGTCTTCATAATTTTAATAAACTATACCGAAATATAATAAAGTCTTGTTAATTCTTCTTTACTTCTTTGGAATGCCCTTCCTACCGACATCAGGTTATGTGCTGCACGTGATTCGTTCAAGAAGAACGTCCGCGAACTCCTTTTGCGTGATAAATCACGCAAAAGGAAATTCTGCTAAAGCAGAATCATCGTAGTCTCATTTACCTTGTTTTATGAGTATGTTGTCATGGTGAATTAGTTTATTATCATATTTGGGTTTAAATGTTTATATTTATGTATTATTATGTAACAACCGATTTGTCCTCTCCTCTCATCTCACATTTTCTTTTCGCCTGTGAATGCACCTCCCTTTCTTTATCTCTGCTCTCCCCTATGGTTCACCGGTAGAAAATGCCTAAGGCACTAAGTCCACCTTTACATATTTTATGTATGAAATGTAAATAAATAAATAAATAATAAAAGTTTACAATTCGAATCTTTTAACCATGATGGTTTAAATTAATCCACTCGCCTTACAAAATCAAGCGGACTGCAATCGGCACTCAAACTTTATACGCGGGTACTCGTAAACGGTTACATTTTGCGACAACGTACTCGTAAGACGCGGCGCGGCGCGCGGCGCGTGCGTTGTCGCATTAGTCCTTGAACAACATCCACGTTCTGTGTTTCAAACGACTCCTGATTACGTTTTCCTCGAGTGATAACCGACCGGATAACCAGTGCAATATTGTATTATTGTGTCCGTGTCCCGTCTGTGTGGACCGACCTCACTATAGGTTCGTCTGTGTGGACCGACCTCACTATAGGTTCGTCTGTGTGGACCGACCTCACTATAGGTTCGTCTACGTCCTAAATTGACTAATTTCTTGTTTCACTACCTATCTAAAATAATATCTATCCAAGTTTGATGCCAATTTCTCGGGGTCGATGGAAGGTTGTGCTGATGTCGACAGTGATCGCGGGGGTTGGCGAAAAAAAATCAACGGTTGTGTTGTGCAACAGTTGGTGGCGCGGCAGGTGACGCGACAGGTCGCGGCGCGGCCGTGCGTCCCGCCACCTCGGCTACACTCGGCACTCGTCGGCGACACTCGGCCCGCGTTTTCCGCGGCCGCCCTCTCGATCCGCCCGAAAGCTCCCAGTTGGAGATTAGGCGCGACGTGAAACGGTGCTGCGGACGATAGCCGAGCGACGGAAAGCTCAGATTTCGAAATCGTCGTCGTTAACGCGCGCGATAATCGTCTCGCACTCGCAGCGGGCGCGCGTAAAACGTTTGTTCTCTCACGGTGTCTTTAATTAAATAATTTTCTTCGATCGGGGAAATTTATTAAACATTGATTTTTATAATATAATCGGGATCGTTGGTACAAACATCTCTGTCCGAGTGCGGCGGCGCTATGTGTTGTTAGCGGCGGCCCGAGTCCACGGGGGCGAGCGCCCGGAGCGCCATGCTGCTGGTGGAGACGCCGCGCGAAGCCGCCGAGCCCCCGTGCGCGGCTCCCCTGCACACCTTCATGTCCACTGCCACCAAACTCAGTTTCACAGACTACAGTGCCAAAAAATGTTACACAGAGAATGAACAGAGGGACAACAGTAGGTTGAACTATGAGCAGGCGCTCGCGAACGTCGCCCGGCTCAGCTACGAGCAGCCGGCGCCGAGCGGGCACAAGCCGCCGTACGGGGCGCAGGGCCGGCTCGCGTACGGCCCCGCCGCGGACGCGCTCTGCGACCAGTCCTTTGTGTTACCCACAGGTCTGTATTCATGGTGCACTAGCTGTAGCGCGCGACGTCGCGGCTTCGAAAATTTTGAAAAATGCCGATATTTATGTATACATTTATTTCTGACCAGAAGCAGGTATATTAAATTTCGCGCTTCTTACTTTAAAAATGACTAACTTCCATACAACCGTTTCTCCCTTATTTTACCCTTTTAGAGGTTAAATTTCTAAAAGTTCTTTCTTGGTGGATGCTTGCAACACAAAAGGCATCAACTGCCAAAATGTCATGTTTGTAGCCGCAGCCGTTCAGGCTCTGCGTTAATGAATCAGTCAGTCAGTCAGTCAGTCAGTCAGGACAAGTAATTTCTTATATTCGTTGTTATCTATTTTTATTAAAACAAATTTTAAAATGATTTTCATGAGAAAAATATACGAAACCATTCATTTTGTATTACAACCTAATATAATATGTTTATAATATATATATGGTTGTTTAATAACAAAGTGAAAATTAAATTGGTTCCTTGTAATAGTAGTCATAATTTAATATTATTAATATAATATTAAATTATGACTATTACAAGGAACCAATTTAATATCTTTTATATCGCTGCTTTAGGTTAGAGATGTCAGTAAATTTCAGTGTAATTAATAAATTATTAAGTTTATAAGTTGTTAAGAAATTATTATTTGAAGTGGCACTCTTTCAGTTAAATTTCATCCATCATTTAATAACGTAGGCACGCACCGCGCCGCGACGCGCGCACGAGCGGTGTGCGAGCGACTGTTTTCCTTAATAATTATCTAAAATACAGTACTCGTTATTAAATGTTTCTCGTCTTAATAAATATATGTGTGTACGTATTTTAGTGTGTTTCGACGTTTGTATATATGTATATTTGTATATGTACACTACATCCTAATCTCCTGATCTCAAATATTTTTACATTCTAATGTTTTCTGGAATAAAAACTCAATTTTTGAGTTAAGCACATCTTTGTACATCTTTTTTCTTTGTATACAAATGTGTTTGCCTGTTTGTGTACAATAAAGAATATATAAATAAATACATATATTAAAATTAGTATTAACTACATATATTTTGGCTACATTATATTAGATACATTATATAATAGTGTTTTGGAAGGAGTCGCTCGGTCGCCAGAAACAACGAGAATAGGTAACGAGTTCTTTTATTGTAATAACAACAATACGTGTATGTATTAACACACACCTACCTACCCATTGAGGTACTAACGAGTTGTTAGGTGTACACACTACACTGCGAAAACGTTCATAATAAATACTGTGAGGACGTAACACGGACAAGAGTATTAAATAAACAACGACAGGCCGCGCGCTGATACAGCGTAACATTTACTTAAATCATAAACACGTTGACGTTAAAAATAAGCATCGCTTCATTGAGAACTCTCAAGAGCGGAGCGGAAGCACTTTCGCCGCCGCCATCTTGGATCCGGCGGCGCGGGCGCGCCCCGCGCGCGCTTCCGCCGCGTGACACGCATAAAAAGCTTTGCAGTACTGTCACGTAGCTTACGTTTGCATACGTAGATTACATGAGAGCACTGCTTGAGGTGCGTGACAGGTGGCGCTGGCGCGGAGCGGGCCCGCAACACACCACCGGACATTACATTTGTAAATAAATGTAATATTTCTGTTGACACCGATTGAAACTCGACTCGAACACACATTTGAGGACTTATTTTACTGGATCTGTTTCTTTTTTCACGTCCTTCACGATATAATATTATAATATTATTTATGTACTCGTATACGAGTACATAAAATGTCTTGCGCATCGGCACATCACGTGGCTGTTTACTATTAAGTAGTTGCATGCCCGTTTATTTAGTTTGGCTTATTGTATTTATAAATGAATCCGAAGGCAGAGGAACTATCCTAAGCGATTACTAGAACAATTGGACCCCGTTGTGCAGATAAGAATCATCTAGCATTTTGTTACTTCTGGTAAATGCGATTTCAAGTTTAGAAGTGAAAACAAAAAAAAAATATGCATTTTTATATTGATCTCAACACAAAATATTGAACATATTATGAATAATTTCACGTCCTGTCAGTCGTTTTACACCGCGGTCATACATTTTTTCAATTGTTCGACACGACTAATTAGGTGGTCGTGTAGTGTTACAATACAAACTCTGCGAGGCCACGTGTCCAGGCCCTTCTCCGTGTGTGACACCCGACGCACAAATTCTCATTACGTTTATAATTCGATTTCATCCAAGTTATTGGATGGACCTAAAGTACATATGTACATACCGAAATCAGTGCGCTAACAACGTGTACGGCAGTGCCGTAGTGTGCGGAGGGCGCGCGCGCGCCGGGCGCGGCGCGAACCGCGCGCGGGAGGCGTGCCCGTCTTATACACAAATTATTTATATTCGTGTTTCGTAGTAACGGACGTTACGTGGCCCGCGCCCGCCCCGCCGACTGCTCGCAAACTGCAACGGAGCACTGTACCGCGCACGCGCGCACCGCGGCCACTCGATGAGGATCACGCGAATGAGTGTCACATTCATAAATATCACCTCTGGCACATTCTTTGAATAACATACACACATACAATCACTCTTTTTCCCTCGGCTCTCCAATAGGGATCGAACCCCAGTTTCCCGCGTGATCGATGGGAACACTGACCACTATACTACCGAAAAATAGGGGTAGGCAGGGACCACTTGCTATAAGCAGTGGCTATCCGTAGCCCACTTTCCGCCCTCTCTAAAAGTGGGCTACGGATAGTCTCGTGTCGGGTGACGAACCGCGACGCCGCCATTTTATAAGGTTCAAAAGTATTAAAGTTCCTCATTGCGTTCCCACGAAAAGGAAGGGAAGGAAAGAGGGTGAGATAGGAAAGGTGTATTAGCAATGAATATGGAATTTGGGAAGAAAATAAAGGATATAGGATACTACTATCTCGGAAGGAGTAGGAAGAGACAGTAGTAGCTCGGGGGCCCGGGGTCGCTTACCCGTATACTTAAGTCTATTTGCCGGACAGGATAAAAGAGTAAGTACTCCCTGACCATTTAATGACAGTAACGATTTGTGTTTCCTGGTAGCAGAGGTAGAAGTGAACGAGCTAGGGGGGAGCAGGCTTACCCTAAATGTACCGCCAAGCGGCTCCGGTCAGATGGTGTCGGTGT
>WUAW01000928.1:12849-23770 GCA_017165845.1 Thaumetopoea pityocampa | reverse complement strand
GACACGTCTCGTTTCCCGCGAGGGCGAAAAGTGGGCCACGGACAGCCACCTTGCTCGTAGTAAGTGGCAAGTAGTTTCTGCCTACCCCAATTCTTCGGTAGTATAGTGGTCAGTATCTCCGCCTGTCAGGCGGGAGACCGGGGTTCGATTCCCCGCGGAGAGCCAGGGAAAAGGTGTGAGTGTACGTATGTATGTATAAAGTCGCTGCCACACGCGCGAAGCGTTGTGCCGTGAGTTCGTGTCCGGTACTGTTTCAAATAGAAGACGGCGAAACCAGTCGTGTGCCCCACGGAGTGCCCCGCCGGGCGCCGGGCTGACTTTTGACTCCCTTGGAGGATGAATTTGAAAATACATTTATAGGGCCTACCCACGTAATATTAGAAACATTTATGCAACATTTGATACTTCCAGACGCACCGCTTTTGGCTGTGCGTCATATGTGTAAGTTACATTCAGACGCGTATATTTTATTTCGACATAGGTAATTAAAGATGTTAGAATATATTTAAATCAGTACATGTGTACTAATTTAAATACATTCATTATTTGTAGCTACATCCAACCAAATTGACATACAATATTATTGTTACAATTATTAACTTAAAAATAGGGTATTCTACAAAGTAATTATTAGAAAACTTTAAATAAAATAATAATACCAAAATTTTAAATACCGTGCACTTGACTGTCATCAGTCGGTGATAGAGTTCAGTTAAGTATTATCCGCCGCAAATTGACAGATCGCACGCCGAGACCTCGGCCCATTCACGACACGCGCTACCCTCATGAATATGCAAGGGGCCGCCTCAGATCTAATCGGCGTGACGCCGTGTCTGCGAGCGCTGCAGCAAATGGCAGCGGCGGCCGTCAGCGCTCCATGCGGGGCGGCCGCTAACGGTGCCCGGCCGATCACCTTCCACTAATCGCTTCCTTCCTTTTGCGAGCCGCGAATCTTGTCCACGTGACTGTAATGGCAATAGACCGCACTGCGCCGCGCACGCGACGTGTTCCAACGACAACTACGGTGGGAACAAATAGGTCTCGGGTCGTTCACACTGTCAATGTCACTTTGATCATATTTAAACCAGACTGGTGATGTAAAGTGTCCGTAGATTTTGTTATCTTCATATTGAACTGAGGTTTGGAGTCCAAGGACCACCAGTGAAAGACCATACCTGTCACACTTTTAGTTTTCGTTTATAAGGATTAATCAAAAGAGCTATAAGCTCTTTCCAAGTTTTCGCTCGAGTAATATCAGTAGCCAATCGGCTTCTTTTTTATGTAATATCAGAAGGATCACAGGTTTCGGTCATAGAGCACCCAATGCTGTTGCATTGTTGACTAATTTTATAAACCAATGGCAGCCATAAATCGCGTGAATGTCACCTATCTTAAGGATAACGTGACGTCACCCGCCGTGGAACACATGTCAATTCTCCAATTGTCCTTTATCCGATTCAGGACTCATTTCCTCACCATAGTCATCAAAATGGCTGTTCTTTGCGACGCTTTTTTCTAATTGCCTAGGTGTCGATGACACACAGTAAAAATAATTATATTCTTATTGGACAGGTTTAATGCGGGAAACTAATTAAATAACTCGTGATTAAAATTTGTTTGTCCAAATAAAAATTTATGTAGCTACTCTAATTTCTGATCGAAACCACATCGTTTGTTTAACATTAAAAACATGCTTTCAGAAACTTGTTCGCGAAATTATACAGTTTATTAGTTTTTTTTTTCTACTTTACAATAATTATTTATATTCTAAATGTGTATAAACAATTTTAGTTTTAATTAATGATAGTGTCAAGGACACGGGATGTGTTCGTAATAATTATATATTCCATTCACATGGTGTTTCAAATTTGTAATAGCGACATCTATCCGTGCTCATCTGTAACCACACCATATTACCTGTGATACGTTTGTCATATACTTAGATCATATATAATAATAGATCAATGGTCTTATACATCTGGTGACTGTTGAATAACAAGCTATTCTTTATCGGTTTCGTAAAACGACACTGTGCGTTTTCAATCCAGTTATGTTACGTTGTTGATTGATATACTGACACACAGTAATTAACAATTTAACAATTGATTGATACAGTGGCAGTGACCCTGCTGCCTGCGCCAATGAGTCCCGAGTTCGAATCCCGGATAGGTACAAACTTTGTGTGAAGAGCACAAATATTTGTTACATACAAATCATGGACGTATTTATTTATTTGTGTATTTACCGTCTAAAGTAACACACAACATTCATCATCATCATCATCATCCCCAGTCCATATCGTCCTCACTACAGGGACACGGATCTCCCCTGATCAGGAGGAGGATTAGGCCGCAGTCTACCGCGCTGGCCTAGTGCGGGTTGGTAGACTTCACACAACATTACAGTTTAAAATTCCTACCTCTACTAACTGCAACGTAAAGCACGCACTACCTACTACAAATACAAATCGTAATTCGCACGCAACTGTAATTCGAAAATAATTGTAACCAACAGAACGACACTTTGATACAATTTCTTTGTCCCGCTGTCTTATTAAATTCAGACACACCCTGTCTAACGCCGATTAAAAATGAGCCGTTAAGCCGTTAAAGTTACAACTTAAAGACTTCAGCAACAAGATGCGAGGAGCATTTTTTATTTGTTTGTTTATTTGTTCGAGCTTCACGCAAAAACCAGCTGGTAGATTTTGTTCAAACTATCACAGTTTCCGACTTAAATACTGCGACATGTTTTATCAAAATCGGTCCAGTAGAATTGAAGATACAGCTTGATCACTGTTTTAGTAGCCGCTGTTAAGGTACGAGTGATCAAGTAAAAGTGGAATGTAGGCTTTTTATATATGTAAATCTATGATTGTTTCGGGATAACCCCATGTAGCGAAAACGCCGAAAACCGATATTTATACGAGCGAAACCGTAGTCAAAAGCTATCCGAATCAGCGTTTTATAAGTTTCGTAACGTCGTAAGTGATTTATTTGGTTCGGCTATCGTTTTAAAATCCTTCGCCATTGTTGGTCTCAGCAATTACTCAGTGTAAACAGCATCAAAATCTATTTAGTCACGTTCAGTTTGCGACAAGCAACTTGTCGCGTTAGACACCTGTCTAACGGGCGCAGCCGTACAGCAGACCTGCGGGGCGCGTGCGCCGGACCCTATATCAGCTAGATACGACACCGCATTTTACGTTCATTAACTGATATCGATTAACACATTCGCTAGCTGTCACTCGGATCCGAGTGGGGCGGTGCCGTTGCAAAGGTAACGTCCACTCGTATCTGAGCGACTAAATTTAACAAAAAAATATTTTGATTCACAAAATTTGAATTTACGCATGTATAAACGTTATAAATGGTGATTTCATTTGGTTTTTATGGGCTTTTTCCCAAACTCTAGTAAATTCGTTGAATTCGTCCGGTTATACTCGCACGGGCACTTCTTCACCCGCCGGTGTATGTGTTAAAATCATCTCATCCCATCTAGTCGCTCCACTTCGTTAACCGTCATTACCAATTTTCACCGAATTTGGGGCAACTGCTTCAGAAATATCATCACATGATTATACATAGTCTCTCGTTTTATTTTTTATATTGTAATTTATTTTCGAGTTCGTTACGAGTGTGCTTACGTCCCGTGATTGTAACGTACTGATCTCCACGCTGAGTGCTTTCACATCCGACGACACCGACACTGACCCGGCACCGACACGACATCGACCGATAATAGTACACGCACATACATTTTTGTTAGTAAACAGCTAACCTTTGCCGACATGTAAGCGCAAACGACATCGGTTCCAGTACAAATCTTTACCATTAACGATATCGGTACCTAGTAAAATAGACAAAAAAGAATATATTTGAACGTTTGAAAATTAATAGGGCATAAGTGACATTTTGGTCGTAATTGAGTTACGTATNTACGTCCCGTGATTGTAACGTACTGATCTCCACGCTGAGTGCTTTCACATCCGACGACACCGACACTGACCGGGCACCGACACGACATCGACCGATAATAGTACACGCACATACATTTTTGTTAGTAAACAGCTAACCTTTGCCGACATGTAAGCGCAAACGACATCGGTTCCAGTACAAATCTTTACCATTAACGATATCGGTACCTAGTAAAATAGACAAAAAAGAATATATTTGAACGTTTGAAAATTAATAGGGCATAAGTGACATTTTGGTCGTAATTGAGTTACGTACGCCATCCTCCTTAACATTATCCGCTTTTTCGAATGCGTTTACTCCCATGGCTCTACAATGACTTTTTTATCATTTATACCCAAGTAAAAAACTCAATCAACTGATTGATCTAATCGAAACAAATTGATCTAAGCAACATAAAACTACATAAAACAACGTTGAATCAAATAAATAAGTGGTTTGCCAATTGGCCTAATCCCCTCCTGATCAGGGGAGGTCCGTGCCTCTGTAGTGGGGACGAATATGGACTGGGGATGATGATGGATGATGATGATTGCAAATTGATGCTTTTATTTTTCTTGATTCTAGGGCCGTTTCCATTTTCACGATATGACAATAAATAAAAAAGTTACGTCCATTTTTCTGCAGTTTCCAATCTTTAAAATGTTTTTCTAAAAAATTATGTTTTTCAGTTTTTTGCCGCTTATACCCTATTTAGGTACATTTCAGCCGTCGTATAGTTCATGATGCATCATTCAAACATGATTGCATGATTGCAAACGTCGTTAGACGTTTCTGAACGAGCCCAGCTTTAACAATTAGCCCGATGATGTTCCGCTAACCCCATGTTTTTAAATCTTGTCCAATGATTTCAAATCTAATTACTACGAGGGTAACTCACGCACAGGTATATCGTACCGTTGGGAATAACGATGTCAGTAATATCGGAATCGGATCGATGTCGTTGAAGGTAATTCTGTTGTAACAGAACTTAAGTACAATTAGACTCGCTCTATCTTTTTCTAACGTCAAATACCAAAACAAGATAGCAAACATTTTTAGCGAGTACCAACCTACATTTTTGTTAAACGGTTCAAAAACATGTTGCGTTTTTGCGTATCTTTAGTCCGTATGTTCTGAGGTCACGTCTAAATCTTTTAATTTTGACTCGCCTAAACGACTGACAGCACCAAAATTGTAGCTATCTCGTTTTGGCCTTTGACATTAGAAAAAGATAAGGAAAGACTAAATTTAGTTAAGTTCTATTAGCGCAGAATTGCCACCGTTATCGGCCAGTTTGCGGGCTCCCGACGTGTTCTACTGTACCTCGAAGTGTATTATTTCCATGCAAGAAGCGTGTTTATTCGAATGAGATACGTTGCGATGGGCGCGTGATTAAGGAACAATGTACACGGCGCGCGGCGTCACCCCGGTGAGCACAGCGGCGTCACGTGGCGCCATTCACCCACAGCCGCCGCGCCCGCGCACCGCGCTCCGCACTGGACTGTGTAATCTCTACCAACTGATCGTCCCGTTCGTTTTATGAATTGATTCTTGTTCTGCACGTCTCCAACAAATGTATCGTACATTTCCAAAATTAGTTCTTCAACATATTTAAGCCAGCACTTGACTAAAATCCCACCTGATGGTAAGTGGCGATATAACCTCGGGTGGTAAAACCTATTAGGTTCCTAAAAACATATTCACTCCACGACCACCATTCATCCACCTATGTTATGAATTAAATATAATAAATATTATATGTATTTAATTCATAATATTATATTTAATTCATAACAGCGATAGTATTCTCGGAGCGGCCCGCTCGGGCGCCGCCGTCTGTTAAACAGTCTAATGTTATCTAATGGTACCTCGCGGTCGTTGTCGTGCTGCACTTGACGGTGGAGTTGAATGGGCGTGACGTCACGTCCAGCCCCCGCCCCCCCGCCCCCCGCGCCGCACTTCCGTCGTCCGTAGCGCCGCTACGTCCGGCTCGCGAGCGGCGCACGCGTCACACGCGTCGCCTCACGTTCGGCTAGCGACCGATTACCTTCAACTTGAGATAGTCCTTATGAATATTATAATAGAAATAGGCTTAAACAATGTAAAGTAACAATGGCTCTGATATAATCCAAATGATTAAACGCAATAATAAAAAAAATATCTCTAACTTGTTCATCTATAAGTCCTACTTATTTTTACCTTTGCGTTAAGGTTATAAATTATAAGAGACTTAGTACATCCGACAGCTCTTATGCACGATAAAATTTATAAATTACATGTTAGTAAATTGAATAGTTTTGTAGTTAGAGCCGTTCATACAAACAGACGGAATAAATTTTAGATTCAACTTAGGATCCGAACAATTCTAAAATAATACAAATTACAGACATAATAGTGTGTTGTGTACGTCGGAGCACAGACACGACGCGCCCACACCTGCACTGTACCATTGAGGCTGTATTTTTTTAAATCACGGATTTATCACACGTACTGCCGCTCATACATGTAAGTACGTATAAAGAAGTCTCGAGACACGATCACCAGTGCCGATCCTCGCTAGGAGTGGGTCGTGATGTCTCTAGTAGCTCACCGCGTGCTGCTGTTCGGTGAAGCCCGCGCGCGTTCACTGTGAACTCTGCCACCACAACGTCCCAGTACTGCACGCACATAAAAAGCCTCTCCAAAATGACATTCGTGCTAATTTGCGGATGCCCTCCGCGCGAACGCTAATCATATTCCAAGTAATTCGATATTTATTTCCGTCTAAAGTTTGGCTCTACTAAATCGGCCGGACTCCGCATTATTAACATAGTGAGGCAGGTTTAATGGCTTCCCTTATGTCAGCAGCGTTCCGAGTGTGACGCTCAATGTGGTGGTGTCCTCCCCTCTCCCCCAATCCATGCTCCCCTCGCCGCTGCTCACTTTTTGTAACGACTGTCGGCGCGTGCGCAGGTGACCGCGCACCTGCCGCGCATACCGACCAGCAACTCCGTAGACACGGCATAGCGCACGCGATTTACCGTCCCTACTATGTACATACATATATACATATGTGTATATTATACATTGATTCACGCAATATTATGTCCGTTACATCCTGAACAAAGTGGTACGAATGTCTTTATTGAACAAAAACCTTTGTTGTCCGTATCAATATAAAGAAGTGTTAAATAGACCTCAACTTTGGGCCATTCATTGAGTCTAAAGCCAAATTAGCTACCAAAAAGCTAGGATCCTAGCTAAAGTCCGGCGGTATATCACACCGGATCAGCGGCTTGTGCTGTGTAAAGCGCAGGTCCGCTCGTGCGTGGACTACTGCTGCCACGTATGGGCTGGAGCCGGGAAATGCCACCCAGCAGCGTTGGACTCTGTGGAGAGGCGCGCGATGAGGCTTACTGGAGACCCTTCTCTGATTGGAACCAATCTACAAAACCTTGGGAAAAGCGCAGAGTAGCCAGCCTCTCAGTATTCTACAGGGTACATTTTGGAGAGTGTGCAGGAATTACACGATTTAATTCCTCCAATCCGCTTTCACCATCGCACTACTAGGCGCACGGCGGGCTACCACCCCTACCTCGCAGACATCCCTGCCACCCGTACGAAGAGATTTGCTTCTACGTTCATAATACGTGCAGCCAAAGATTGGAATCGTCTTTCTGCGTCAGTATTTCTGTCCGATTATAATGTAGGTGTCTTTAAGACAAGAGTGAACTATGTTTTTATTAAGCTAGTACGTTTTACCATCGTAGGTTACATCACCACTTATCATAAGATTACTGGCATAAGTATGGTAAAAAAAAATCTATAATATAATCTCAGAATCTCATTAGAAACGGCATAAGTATCTGCAGTTTCTAATGAGATTCTGTTTTTATACGTGGGATACAGCGCAGCGGTCGTGCCCGCAACTCACCTGCTGGTAAGCGGTTGTTTCAAAACGGCGCGTCTGTCGCGTTATGGCTCTATCTTTTATTAAGTCTAGACAATGCGTTAACTGAACGACTTGTACCCCTTCCGTTGTATTGAATGACTATCGGATTCCGGGGAATCGTTTACGATTCTAGAACAATCGACATGCACATCGATTACCTATTATTTAAACGGTTCACACTATATTTTATTTAAACGAGCGCCGAATTATGTATAAAATATCAGTGATTAATTTAACGACGCAAATCTTAGACTTTTTTATTACATAAAAATGTACATTAACATCTGCCGTGACAGATTATAAATTAATACTAACATAACATAACCAACACCGGATATTATTTGAGGCTAAAATTATTTTAGTGACTAAAACTCGAATCGCCATATTTTTTGTTTAAAGTCAATGTATCGATTTATAAATACTGGAGTAAAAAAGTTTGTGTAATTATTATCCGGCGCGCTCGCGCCATTTTATTGGCAATAAATATCGGTGGATCTGGTGTTCAGTCGACATCGCGTCGGCCGCTCGCAGGAAAACCGACTGCGACTCTTTATTTTTAAACCCAAGTTGAGGCCATGCTAGTCAGAAATCAAACCGCGCCGGAGTTGTGGCACGACGGTCGTGGACGCTGGGATCGTACTAGGACAGTGAGTTTTGTAGAAATGCCAATACAAACATTTATAATTAAAACTAGCCTTTGCCCGCGGCTTCACCCGCGTGAATGTCGGTTTTTCGCTACATGAGAAATCCCGAAACAATCATATTAGATCTATAAAAAAGCCTTTGAACCACTTTTACTTGAGCTCTCGTACCTTACCGGCGGCTACTAAACAGGGATCAAGCTGTATCTTTAATTTTACGGGACCGATTTGGATGAAACATACAGCAGCATTTAAGTTGAAATAGTATCTTTAAGAATGTAATAGTTTCATTAAAGTCTATCAGCTGGTTTCTGCGTGAAGCTCGAACAAACAAACACCGACGGATTTGGTATCAGAAGCGCTTAATTAGTCGATTTTTTCATATATTTGATTTATAAAATTTGACATTTAACAATTTACTATAGTATACATGATCAGGATATACCTTCTAGTCTTTTTCTCCTAAGCTTGAGCGGACAATAGTTTCGTGGGGGGTGCCCAAACGCAATGTCTGTTACCGCAAATAAATGCGCCCGCGACATCGAAACAGAATACCTGTATTAAAATATCATCAACTAAGGCGCTAGACAAGTGCGGTGGTCAGTGGTGATATGCTCCCAAAATGGCCGAAGACCTTCATTGTTAGGTCTGTAAGGCAAGGCCTCGGTTAGTTTTTATTAATAGAAAGCTGGGTAGAGGTTTCTAGCAGCGATATCTGTAAAGATGATGATAAAGTTTAAATTATATTAATTTATTTTTCTTGATCTATAAAGTTCTAACTGGATAAAAAATATAAGCAAAGATACAATTGAAGCAGTAATAGCCCACTGATATGATCGGTGGATGCGGGCGGCTCATAGCCGCTCGGTGTGGCGATCATTAGAGGAGGCCTATGTCCAGCAGTGGACGTCTGTGGACTGATGTGATGATGATGAAACAATTACTATTTATCGAACTATGTGATGATGTAACTATAAACGATGATGAACTGCAGCCATAAGTGATGGACTGTGTGCTACGCTGTGTGACAGTCATAGCCCGTCTCCATTCTCGGTAATGTATCTGTCTGTCAGTTTTCGCACAAGACCAAGTCTGTTTTTAAGCGACAGTGGTGTGGAGTCTGTCCACCCGCATGAGACCCGTGCCCTGCGCTGAGACTGGTTGGTGATGATGAAACTGGTGAGTCACGGCGCGCGCGGTGCGGGGCGCGCTGCGCCAGCGCCCTCCGCCGAGACGCGCACTCATTCGGTGTTTCCTGTCAAAAGATGTTCCAATTTTAAATTTGATTTAGCACTACCTGCTGACGGTCACTTCCTCGCCATAAATAATGCAGTTACTCAAACTATTCTTTCTCACAACATTTCTTTCTCGCCCGAACATTATTTAATGAATTATTTTTACTTTGAATAACGTCGTCCCCGCCGGCCCGCGTCGCCCGCCGCCGGACACCGGCCTCCACCTTAAATAGGGGGGATTTGGCGTAATCCCCGCGCTTAGCAGGTGTCTTGGGACTATGATAATTTTTTATTGAATAACAGGATAACGCTGATACCCACTACCCCGGTACGACCCTCAGCCGGTTCTCAGAGCACCCGCGGGGCGACACGGAGTGACGCTATTATTACGGCGGCGCCACGCGGCAAACGGTAAATTCTAAATGTACCCGCACCTATTTTAATATTATTATGACAGGTGCGGCAGTGAATCGGGCCATTTGGCCACTCTGGAAATAACAAATTACGTTAGGAGTCAGAAAACGAAAGTGATGCCATCTGCAGAGCAAACCTTTGCCATACATTTTGTATAGAACTTTGAGGAAACGAGTGTTCACAGTAAAAAATCGGGGGAAGTGCAATACGCGCGCGCATATCAGAAAATGTTCAGCCACAGTCGTAGGCGTATTGCAAGCAAGTATACGCCGCGCGATTTGACATATCGGGTCTCAGGGTGCGGTGGAGATAGCACAAGGAATGGCATGTCACCTGTACAAAATGTAGAGAATGCAAAGACTGCATGTGGACGGGCTCCCGGAGGAAAGTATGGGGCCACTTGGGTGACGTCACTTTCAAGCGATGGAGATTTTGTACCGCGGCATGTCTGTGCAAGACGTGCGACTTGCACGTCTGGCACACCGCAGATAGTCCACAGACATTCCTTATGAATTGCGAGCATTGTAAATAACAATCTTCTGTATATATAAAAATCAATCGCGGTGCGTTACTCTAACAAACACCCGAAAACAGCTCGACCTGTTTGAATATTTTTTTTTGTTTTGTTCGTCTCAATACGGAGGTGGTTTATGAAAAAATAATATTAGGAAAACCCAAAGGAATAGCCGAGAAGATCGAAGAAATTAAAATTGTTTTAGGTGGCACGAAGGTCACCGCAATTAG
>WUAW01000925.1:42284-68113 GCA_017165845.1 Thaumetopoea pityocampa | reverse complement strand
AATGTGAGTGGGAATTTCGGAAAAGGACGCCCACGGGTGGAAAACCCAGCTTGATTACATCAACGACTTGTTTTAAAAAGGTTAAGGTAAGGTTAAGTTCGTAGAACCCTTAATCGACGAAAGTGTATGAAATGTATGGTTGTGGCTGAGGCGGAAGAAGTATGTCAAAATCGTAGTATGTGGCTAACTGTGGTCTCTGTCTGCTCTTATGGGATACCGGCGTGAGTGTATGTATATATATTTATTAATGTTACTTACATTCATATGATGACAGCGCCTCCGCATGAGTGCTGGGCAACGAGAGTATCGCCGCCAGCGCACACAGCGTGAGCGCGAACACGCAATTCAGAGACATAACTGTAACAAAACAAACACGCATCTGAATTAAACCATAGAAAAAGTTTGAAATCTTCCTTTTTCTAATATATCTATTTATTCTATATAGTATTATAAAACTGTTAAATGTCAAATTTTTTAAATCAAAGATATTTAAAAAACTACACAGATCGACTAGGATTCCTGAATCCGAATTCGTCGATGTTAGTTTGTTTATTCAAGCTTCATACAAAAACCAGTTGGTAGATTTTAGTTAAACTGTTACAGTTTTTGAGGTACTATTCCAATTTAAATACTGTGGCATGTTTCATCAAAATCGGTCCAGTAGAATTGAAAATACAGTTTGATCCCTGTTTTAGTAGCCGCCGTTAAGGAACGAGAGCTCAAGTAAAAGTGGTCTACGGCTATTTATATAAATCTATTATTGTTTCGGGATCTCTCATGTAGCAGAAAACAGACATTCACGTTGGCGGAGCCGCAGGCAAAAGCTAGTATTATTATAAAATTGTAAAACGTTATTGTCTGTAGAACTCTAAAATACTATAAAGTAGATTTTAGTTACACTATTGCAGTCTTAAAAATGGTATTCTAATATAAATAGAGCAGCATGTTTCATCAAAATTGGTCAAGTATAAATGAAGATATAGGCTGATCTCGTTTTCAGTAGCCACCATTATAGTACGAGAGCTCAAGTAAAACTGGTTACCAGTTTTCTGTAAATCAAGACCGGGACATCATAGACAACACTAATAAAATCTGGTGTACCGGTACAAGATCAAGACTGGGTGAGTATCGTTTTGGTCAACCCAACCCATCTACTCTGGGTGAGTATCGTCTTGTTCAACCCAACCCATCTACTCTGGGTGAGTATCGTTTTGGTCAACCCAACCCATCTACTCTGGGTGAGTATCGTCTTGCTCAACTCAACCCATCTACTCTAGGTGAGTATCGTCTTGCTCAACCCAACCCATCTACTCTGGGTGAGTATCGTCTTGGTCAACCCAACCCATCTACTTCCCCAACGCCAGCCTGTGATCTCCTCTTAAAATGAGATGGTTGAGGTTATAGTGCAACACGCTAGCCTGATATGAGTTGGCAGACTTCACACGTTGTCGAGTAAATCTCTTAGGCATGCAGATTTCACGATGTTCCTTGCACCATATGAAGCGAGTTATAATCTATACATATAATAAAATTGTAAACGAGCCGTGTCTGTACAATTAATATTTTTTCAAAAAAAACTATCCATACAGGTTATAGTTATGTTACCGGAGCCAAAAATATAGTTTTTAGAAATTTTGTCTGTTTGTCGGTTTGTCTGTGCGTTTGTGTTCGCTAATCTCAGAAACGGCTGAAACGATTTGAATGCGGTTTTCACTGTTACATTGTGGCAAGCTTCCTCTAACATTTGGTGTTTGTTTCATCTATCTATCATTTATTATTCATTCTTATTAAGATCGGAGAATATAATTTATGTATAATTTCGCTCTTACCGAATGCCCACGCATACGGAGTTGCGGGCACAACTATTAATTATAAAATTATTAATACGCACTTTATTTCGAGAAGTCAGAGGTGTGTGGCTTGGATACGAACTCAAAATCCAAGACGAGGCATACTTGCTTCTGCTATTAAGCTATCACTGCATTATCAGTCTTGCATAGACAACACTAATCGTTTCTAATGACGTTGGTTTTAACGTTTTCGATAGTTTATATGGACGGTGAGTAAAACCATCGTATAGCATTAATATTATAGTCACAATGCGACGTCAGAATAATATTTGTGTACTTATCTATGTACAAGTATAAACAGAGATTCATGTTGATGTACATTCACGTTCTTACGTGAATACATCTCTGTTTATACTTATCGACATTGGTTTTACGGTTCTTATCGTTGTACAAATAAATTCAGTACATTGTGGATCACAGTGTAACGGAGCGTATAAAGACGACATTGCGGGCAAATTCAAGAAATATTTATTGTTAGTTCCAATATGTAACTTTGAGTTTTCGATTCAAATCGAATGGAATGTACTGAATCATCCCTAGTCCATATTTGTCCTTATTGATCAGGAGGGGGATTAGGCCGTAGTCTACAACGATGACTTAGTGCGGGTTGGTAGACTTCACACACCCATGCGGGCATGCAGGTTTCCTCACGAAGTTTTCCTTATCCGTTAAGTATTAGTGTCTATAATGTAAATAGATAAATTAGAATTAACTCAGTGGTACGAGACTGGGATCTAACCTACGATCTTTCGATTGTAAGCCGCATCTAGCACCATTACACCACCAATGTACTTCAAACTACATTGATACTCAAAGAGGTTTATACCGATTCTCACTGATCGACAACGACCTGCAAGCGTCCATGCCGACTGTCAAAACAGATTTGAAGTTAATGAATTTGAAAAAAAAAACAATCAAATCACTTAGCTAAAGTTTCCGCACACTTATGTATTGCCTTGAAAAAATAGAACCACTTTGCAAAATTAGTTTTATTACATTGTTTCAATATTATTCACAATTATTGATTATTGACGATTGATATACCAAACAACACCAAATATACACATCAAACATCACAATAAACTAATATAGAACGCTAAAATAAAACATCAAGGATGTTTTTTTACAAGGGTTACCGTCAAAACTCCAAAAAACAATGACACCCTCAAATACTCACCCAGAGTTCTCTGTTTATTTTTTCTATAGAGCAATTTTCCTTGAGGTAACACGGGATCGTGACTTTACAAATAACGCAAACGTTGTGCGCCGAGCCCGGGACAGCTGGCCTGTCAGTCAATATCGCTGACGCCACGCTACAGACGTACGGCCTCTCAAGCCGTTACAGCCTGATGGAAATGTTCAACAAGTGTAGGGTTGACACCATTTTCTTTGCACTGTGGACGGGACGCATTTGATTCGTGCTCATATAAAAAAAATCTGCACTTTCGGATTTCTTACTTGTCTGTCTGTCTGTCTGTCTGTCTATTGCCTTTCCAGACAAGTTGATTTTTCTTGTCTATCGAACGTGTTGCCAGTCACTTTATGGTACGCTTCGTCACTGCCAAATAAAGTGCCAAATGTATCGTTTTTATTTAATCTAATAGTTAAATAAATTTTATTTAAAATAAAAAAGATGGCTATCCGCAGCCCACATATCGCCTCCGCAGGTAATGAGATGTGTCGGGTGGCGAACCACGATGCCGCCATTTTATAAGGTTCAAAAGTATTAAAGTTCTTCATTGCATTCCCACGGCGTTATGGAGAGGAAAGTAAAGAGGATGAGAAGGGAAAGGTGTATTGAGAAAAGGAATATGGAGTTTAGGTGAAGGACTATAGGATATAGGATACTACTTACCCTTATGGGATATCGGCGTGAGTGTATGTATGTATGTGTAAAAAAAGATTAAAAATTCTATGGTTTTGAAATTTGAAGTCGATACCAACTGACACAGATTAAAAATTATTACCACCATCACAAGATTATTGTGAGCAAAGCTATAAGTAGTCCCAATGCTAATCCTAAGTAATATTATAAATGCGAATGTTTATTGGTTTGTTATGCTCTCACGACTTAACTGCTTAACTGATCATCTTGGAATTTTGTACACACATTATCAGGGGTACAAAGAAGGACACGGGGTAACTTTTATCTTTTCATAAAGAATAACTTTTCGGCAAAAGTTATTAGATACAGTTTTTTTCTATACCTCGTTAGGTATAGAAAAAAAATGTATTTTCAACGGTACCATTCTAACATGATTTTTAGGACATTAACGCGACTGAGGCCGCGGGCAAAAGCTAGTTATAGATTATTAACGAAATCGACTTTAGTTGCCGGTTCCGATCATAAACGTGTAGTTTACAGTGAGTACTATGATTATATTAATCGTGATTGATGTGAGCTGTTGACCAAAGCGGGGGATGAAAACAAAAATGGGGCCTTTTATCTGTTTATTGATTCTGATGTCAAGAAAACTGCTTGAAATAGACTGTAATCAAAGTCTATATTCTTGAAATTATTAATTATATTTGACATATAAACACTGATTAATTTCAGATAATGCTAAGATATTAAAATAAATGTAAAAAATAAAATGTGAAAAGTGTAAATGTTTAATTTAAAAAAATACAAATATTTATCACTTATAGAGTATCTGTGGAGTCAGCTTGACTATCCGGTTGTGGATAAGCGTGATAAGGGATCGATTATATTGAAATATGACGTGAGGATCGAGAAAAAATACTTCAATGATTAAGTCATTTATATAGTCATTTATATACTGAAAAAATGTTAGTGGAAATGTTGGAAGAGGGCTCAGGAGAATTTAACCAAATCAATAACTTGTTTCAAAAAGATTGTCCACGTTATTTTTACCGTCCTTTCTAAGTTTTTCAAAAGCTTCTGCCATTATAAATTTATTTTTTATTTTTTTTATATGACTTGAATGTATAATTCATATTATTATATAATTACATGAGGCGAAAGACGTGCGTTAAGATCGTAGTATTTGGTAAACTGTGGTCTCTGCCTACCCCTATAAGATACCGGCATGGGTGTATGTATGTTAATACATACACATATTATAGTTATATAATAAATCCAAGTTGAATTCTGATATCAAAAACAGAAAGAGATCGTACAAGTTCTAGTTAACCAACATTACTTGCAACCCTAGACAAGTAGGGTAATGTGTATAAGTGTAACACGCTGGCCCCGCGGCTCCCGTGACATCATCAATCAAGCTTATCACGGCGCGTGACACGCTGACGAAACGTCACCGACACGCTAACTGTCGTTACACAAACCGCAACGGAAATATTTCATAAACACTTACCCACGTAGCCGTTCGCGTTACGAAACGTCATAAAACCACTGAAGATGATTAGCCTAATATAATGAATATGCGTCTGGTAAGTTGACCTTATATTGAAGTTCAAGTATTATACATCTCGGTAGTATATTACTAGAAGTAATCTTACAAAAAAAAAATATTGCTTGGGTACAATCTAGACTGTCTACATAAAATTATGAATTGACAATTGTGAATCATGAATTAGAAATTATAAATAAAAATAAGGAAGCTAATAATAAATACGTATCAATATACACAATATATTATCAATTATTATATGCAATATATTATCTCCGTAATAATTAACATCAGAAACGTTAATAATATAGTGAGTTTTCAGATTTATTTGATAAAATAATTATCTAATTTTGCGAAACGTATAAACGTAATAATTTGAAAGTTATATTAACTAACAAATTTGGATTCGATTGATTCGTTTGTATATAAAAATAAAATTACAAATGTAAGAGTTTTAATGTTTACATGTTTGAATATTTGTTATTAAATTACATTTATTAATGACTCGCCATTATAAAGGCCGCGGATTCGATCCCAGTAAAGTCCAAAATAAAGTCTACAATGTAAACACCTATGTTCAATCAATCATTATAAGAATACCAGAAGGCATGTGTACTGAACGGAGAAGGAAACCTTCGCGAGGAAAAAGAATGCTAATGCTAGAATGGCGACCGTGAACCAAGAAGTGTAGTGCGGAACGACTCCCGGACTAGGTAGACCGATGACCTAGAGAAGGTCGCGGGCAACCGGTGGATGCAGGCGGCTCACAGGCACGGTGTGGTGATCATTAGCGAAGGTCTATGTCCAGCAGTTAACGTCTATAGACTGATATGTTGATGATGATGAACATGGCTATATAATAAATACTAAATTAATAATGGTCAGGAAGTACTTAGTCTTTTAGCCTGTCCGGCAAATAGACTTATGTACACGGGCAAGTGACCCCGCCCCCCCGAGCTACTACTGTCTCTTCCTTCTCCTTCCGAGATAGTAGTATCCTATATCCTATAGTCCTTCGCCTAAATTCCTATTCCTTTTTCAATACCCTTTTCCCACCTCATCCTCTTTCCTTTCCTCTCCATTACGCCGTGGGAATGCAATGAGGAACTTTAATACTTTAGAACCCTATAAAATGGTGGCATCGTGGCTCGCCACCCAACACGTCTCATTGCCCGTGGAGGCGAAATGTAGGCTGCGGATAGCCACTTTGCTACACAGGTAGAAGGAAGTGGACTCTGCCCACCCCAATGGGAAAGATGCGTGACTGTATGTATGTATGTAGTATGGTTTCTGCCTACCTTTATGGGATATCGACGTGAGTGTACATATGTATGTAAATTAATAATGTATCGTACATGTAGGTAGGATATTACGTACAAGTATTAGCATGATATTATAACAGTTTTACTGATAGTAGGAAATTGAAATTGTAACACTATGTGGGGCCTATAGTGAGTATCACTGGCCTGATAATACTAATAATAATACATCTAAAACACTATTAAATAAAACCAGTTAAGTGCAACGTCATTCACTATGACGCGATGCAATGTATAGACAAGCAATTAAGTTATACCAGGTTTGAATTGGTGGCAGGGCAATTATATCTCTGCAGTGAGCTCTAGCCGCTCGTCAAATAAACAGACGAAAGCAATTTATACGGGCATCAGAGCAACAGAATCACAATGTTATACTATCGTATATTAAAATATTATTATGTACGTAAGATCAAAGTTATGGACACAAATGGATATTTAGTGATATATTAATAGTTAATCACTGTATATATAAAAACGAGACAGATGATAAATAGAAAAGTGACGCTCAGGAATAAAATTAAACTTTAATTAACTCTGTAAACTCACTTTATATAAAAATAATAATGTAAGTAGCATTAAGGTATACAATAGGCTGCCTTATTAAAGAAAAAAATGACTGAAAAGCTTATAAATATATGTTATTATGACTTAGCGCAATATATTTTATGTATTATATTTTGCTCTTATTGTATTAGTCTACATTGTATCCTATATTTATGTATTTGTATATAACATGTATCTATTAGCTTATTATTTTGTGCCAACTATAATATTTTAAAATTCTCAAACCAATACTTTTTATTTAATTCATATAAGTTATGTGAAGGATGGTTTACAAAACAGTTGACTGAGTTTTCCACAATCCTATTTTAAGGACTATTATCACAGGTACAGTCAAGTAAGCCTTTTTAATAAAAGCTGGTTCTGTAAGTTCACTGTGGCCTTTGATCGCTCTTTTTCAGAAAAGGATCAGTGCTCACCATTTATTACCGAATATACGTTATCACAGGTGGTGACGTCATAATGTGACGTCATCAATCAAAAGTTCTTTTATGGAGACCGAATAACGACGTGAATGGTTTTAATGAAATAACGATACTTACCTATCCGCTAAATAACCTAAGGTCTGCTATTAAACAGTATTTGTAAAATTTATTAAATGTTCTTTTACAATTACATATTATTTATAAAATTAATTGATATTTATCTTTTATAAATTTAAAATATTTTGAAAATATAACATCATTTTTAGGTGCATCAAAATAATGTTATAAATATTATATTATATCATCAAGATGTGATATATATTTGTTAGAATGACGAGTGATTTCAAAACGTGATTTTATTATTTGCGATTTTTTTTAGATTCCGTTTTTTGATCCAATGTTCTTCATCTGTAAGTAAAATATTTACTTTGGAGTTATATACCATACCTTAATTTTCGTTCGAGAGATTGAAGGTTCCAATACGGTTGAGCACCAATGAATTTTCAAATTATTAATGTGCTAATATTTTGAACACTCCTTCGTCTTTTGTAAGGCACATAAAATATTAAATCACCAGGTGGTGTCTGAAGGATTTCGATGCCATAGGGATTATGGGAGCTACATGATGGTGTTAGGCGGCAGTCTTTGATCTTTTGGTTATCTATTATATCATTCTCGTAATATGAGATATATGCATTGATTATATCAATTTGGAAACTTTATACCTTTATTTATTATTCTTTATTTATTTATTATTCTAGTTAATAACTTCAACCGCTTAGACCATTTACCAATTTGGAAAACTTCCCAAGAATCCTTGGGTTCATAAATTTAATCAAAAAAATCTTTGTAATATCATAACTTCTTCTTTTTAATCGACTGTAATAAAACATAGTTTAAATCTATTCCAGACCATAAGCAATATATACGTATAAGCAAGAACCCCATCAAAGTCCGTTCAATGGATCTTACTTCGAATCGCCAGGTAGACAAAAATTAAAAAAAAATATTCCGGTCTCTATATCGATCGATAAGAAAGTATATTTCAATTAAATTTTTCAAAACATACATATTTATCGTATACATTTGATACAGTCAAAGTTTAGAGTATAAATAATTTTTAATGTCATTATTTCTTTAAATAATTTTAAATGTCATTACAAAAAATCGCTCATTACTTATATTTTTAGTTTAGATTGATTTCCGCCTTTAAACGAATTCATAGGGAAACTAATGCCACGTCACGTTATGTGCAGCGCTATTGCGCGCGTGTGGAGGTAATATATGGCCTGTCTTTGATCAGCCGAGCGTAAAATTGGAACCAACAGGACGCTACAGGTGGGCCCCAGTCCAACTATGTGTGAACAACACTAAACTGGTTTACAAAAACAGCTTTTAGGTGAAGCGTTCAATTCAATTCAACTTATTTATTATTTGATTAACATAGGTAGTAAGAACAAGATTGGATTTTGTTTTAAAGTTTGCTAGGTTATGCCAACAAATTTTCAAACAGTCTTAATAGGTTGGAGAAAAAGTGTTTTCGTATTTTGTACGTATTATTTTGTAATTATGTCTCTTTGCTTGTATTGTTTGTTTCTGGCTGATTTTGATATCACGAAAACAGTTACATTAAAAAGAAAAGAAAATAAAAAAGAAAATGGCGGGAAACAGCCGCCATTTTTCAATTGTTTTTCTGTTTGTTAAAAAGAGCGAGTCTCTTTAGACTTCGATACATTCTTTAAGAACTTCGATACATACTGAAATTTTATTACAAAAGGGGGAAAAATGCGGCACAAGTAGCGTTAAAAATTTGTGACATTTATGGACCTAATGCAGTGTCAGGAAGAGTAGCATAAAATTGGTTCAAGCATTTTGCAGCTCACCATGGTCACCCTGTTACAGATGAAGTCGACGCCATTTTTGAAAAAGTGGAACAATATAGGCATATTAGTAGTTACAACATAACTGAGGAATTGAAAAGTGATTACAAGGTAGTTTTAACCCATTTGAAAAAGTTTGGCTATATAAAAAAGCTTGATATTTGGGTACCACATGAGCTGGTAGAAAGAAACTTTATGAACCGTATACTCATTTGCGATACCTTGCTAAAACGTAATGAAACTGGACCGTTTTTAAGAGAATGATTACTGGTGATGAAAAGTGGATCACTACGATAAGAACGTGCGAAATAGATCATGGTTAAAGAGCGGTCAAGCACCACAGACTGTGGCAAAACTCGGATTAACCCGCAATAAGGTGATATTGTGTGTTTGGTGGGATTGGAAGGGCATCGTTAATTATGAGGTTTTGCCGCCGGGTAAAACCATTGATTCGGATCTCTACTGCCAACAGCTGATGAGACTCAATCAAGAAATTGACAAAAAATGGCCGTAATTGAGCAATAGAAAGCGTTATCTTTCATCATGATAACGCCAGACCATACACTTTTTTAGCCACTCAGCAAAAATTAAAAGAATTTGGCTGGGAAATGTTAATTCATTCATCATATAGCCCTGACTTAGCACTTTCAGATTTTCATCTGTTTCAGTGTCTTCAAAATTCTTTAGGTAGTGACATCAAGAGAGGACTGTCAAAACTATTTGTCGCAGTTTTTTAATGAGAAGTCTCAAAATTTTTACAGCAGTGGTATCATATCACTATTTACAAGATGGCAGTAAGTTATTGAATAAAATGGTATAAATATATTATAAATAAATTTAAATATACTATGAAAAAAAATGTCTTCATTTTGTATGTAAAACACGAAAATATTTTTTCCCTAACCTAATATTATAAATCATTATGTTCTTATAATTATAATTATACACATTCATATCAGAGTTACAATGTTTGTCAGTTCTTGTCTTTATACGCTAGTTATCTTAATAGGTTCACAAATTATTAGTCTTAACATGTTAACTGATTAACAGTAATAGTGTCAATTATGCAAATGTCAAAAATTTTTTTTTAATATAATCTATCCTTTTATACTATGGTTTATGGTCCCAGATATATGATGAAAACAATTATGAACTCTACCCTCGTTAATACAAAACGCGTATTAAATTTAGTACCACATGTAGAGAATTTGTACTTAATGGGTTTGTGGTGTAAATGAATGGTTTAAGCCTACATACATTATAATATTACGTTCAATGAACGTAATGAACGTTCACTATTATAAAATTGTTAAATATCACAAAAAACAAACATACTTAAAATAATCAAATCGACTAATTAAGGGCTTCTGAAACCTTCACGCATAAACCAGCGGCCAGATTTTGGTCAAACTGTTAGTCTTAAAGATACTATTCCGACTATAATAATACTCTAAGAATACTCCGGCATATTTCATCAAAATCGGTTCAGCAGAATTGACGATACAGATTAATCTCTGTTTTATTTGCCGCCGCTAAGGTATGACAGCTCAGGTAAAAAGTGTTCTACGGCTTCTTTTATATAAATCTATGATGATTGTTTCGGGATTTCCCATGTAGCGGAATACCGATATAGGAAACAAACAAATATATCTATCCCTCATCAAGTAAGGATAGGCAGATACATAAGTGTTTTATGTTACGAAGAGTAATATCTGAGTCAGATTTAACAGACAAAATATCCGTACAACTTTAACTGGTTCCTATCTCACTAACACTAAATTATTTATTTAATAATACTTTGAATATTTATGTAGAATATAACAAAATATGAATTGTAACGGTATTTCATTAGTAAATACATAAGCTAAGTAAATACTTAAACTAGGCAGGGCGGATGAATGTCATTTGTGAGTTTGGATATTTATCTATCCAAGTAAGTGCATATATATGCACTTACTTGTATAGATAAATATGTCTAGTACCCAAGACACAGAGAATCTTAATTTGGGGCTATATCAGTGTTTGTGATAAAAATGTGCCCGCAATATTAGTATATTATTTTTTAACTAGAATATCAAATTTTAATATCATGAATTACTTGTCGACTAGAAATATAAAAATCAAGTTTATCCACAGTAATTATATTTATTATTTACAGATAGTAAGAATAAAACAATAATTAATTTAAGGCTATACATATTCTTCTAAGGAGAGTGCACTCTTGTCGGTCGGTAGGGTGCCCGTGACGCCGGCCGCATTACCTCGTCGTATAGCTATCGCTAAACGTTGAGCTAAATAGCGGCCAGCGTTCTGATCGCCTGTTGTGCTGACTAGACGGACCGCGATCCCTTTGTCTAGATTTAATGACTTAAGATACGTTCATAAATATTATAAACTTGCTGACCCGGTGAACTTCATTCCACCTAAAATAATGTCTTCGATGTTTCAGCTGGTCCTTTGGACTTTTCCTAATTTTACTTTTTTCATAAACCAGTACTAAGGAGGCGAACAAGAAAAAAAACTAAAGTCGGTGGAGCCATTTTTGTGCTTTTGTGAGACTGACGCACGGCAATTGATTTTCATATATACAGATTATATTTAAATAAAATTCATATAAATTCGATATTAAAACTCAATAAGTACGTTTTAATTTAAAAGTAATTAAAATGTCAGTACAATTATTTAATTTTGAAATAGGAATTGGGGAACACCGTAAAACCTCTAAACCGAAGTAATTGATGAAAATGCCTCGAAGTTGACAAAATGTGTAATCAATTCTACCATTAATTTTTCAGAATAATGTGAGTAAAGCCCGCAAAGACTCGACGTGTTAACTAGAATCCGTTCCGACACGTCGTTTCGTTACAATGAGCAATACGACGTCAGCGTACCAATTGACCGGCCAACACGCCTCTCCGCTCCCGGAAAACACGCCGTAATGAATCTCTTTCATGGAGGAAGCAGCGAGCGAAATTCGCGTTGGGTAGTCGGCTAATGGTGATCATACCCAAACAGCTGCAGACTACCTTCAGGGCATATTGATTTATTCTTGTAATGTATTTTTGGCCTAATCGTAAAATATCCTTATACGTGTTATGATACGAGATATTTATTCCAATTGACTGACCACGACAAAATGACATGATAATTAAAATAATGTCAGTTCTAGTTGATAAAATTTGATTCTTCGATGGAAAAAAAGAGGGATTTAATGGACTGTATAGGTAAAAAACATAAGCAGACACATTATGCTCTTCTTCAATCAACATCTACTACTATCTCCAAGTCGCCTACCAAGCATGGAGATTATGGCAAATCCTTCCTTTTTGTGATTGAGGTTTATGTCCAACAGTGGCCTTCCCCAAGCTGATTATGATGATGATGACGGCTTTACATTTAGCAGTAGATATCATTATAGCACTGATGATGAATAATGAATATATGAATATATATTTCATGCATGCAAACTACAAAATACTAGGATACACAAATAAAATACAAAAATATTTGTGCATGAAAAAAATATAAGACAATCTTTCAAATCCACCGAGGGCTGGCCTCGATTATTTAATCGAGGCCAGCCCTTAAGACACAGTTTGGGAGTACTTTCCAATATTTATTGGAAAGTACTCCCAAACTGTGTCTGCGTGTGCTTGAGGAATAGAGAGCGTTTCGTTTCCTGTTGCTTTCTACTGAAACACGTCGGCGAAAGAATAAATTACACTTTGTACACCTCTGCGTATTTCTTCGGAAATACAAGTGTGACAGATATTTATTTATAGGCACTTATAAGCAGGTCACGGCTGCTGTCTGTCTTAATGGTACAACTGCAGAGCAGACCCTAACTTTGCTCAAGTTATTTTTTTTTTATTATTCAACTAAAATACATCACTTACAAAGTCATCACACTTGACGCCAATAAACCGGCGCGCTTTACCCGGGCGCTGCACGTTCACTCTTACATAAACAGCTGTTTTATTTTCATATATCGTTTGGAGAACACAAAATTTAGAAGGTGAAATATTTTCATTAAAGTATATTTATTTTAGGATTATTGTTAATATATTTAGTTTGGAATTATTGTTCACTAGCATTTGCCCGTGGCTCCACCCGCGTGAATGTCGATTTTCTGCTACATGGAAAATCCAGAAATAATCATAGATTTATATAAAAAGCTTGAGAACCACTTTTACTTGAGCTCTCGTTCCTTAACGTCGGCTACTAAAACTGAGATCAAACTGTATCTTCAATTCTACTTGGCTGATTTTGATGAAACATACCGCAGTATTTAAGTCGGAATAGTAGCTTTAAGACTGTTACAGTTTAACGAAAATCTACCCGCTGGTTTTTGTGTGAAGCCCGAACAAACAAACATCGATGGATTTTGTTTTAGAAGCCCTTAATTAGTCGATCTGAGTAGGTTGTTTTTAAATACTTTTGATTTTTAAAAATTTGACATTTAACATCTTTATAATTGTATAGACTATCAAGCTGTAAGAAGTATGTTTTAAATTTAGATTTAGGAATTTTTTATCGATTCTTTAAGATCTTGGGGAATTTTTTATGTCTATAATTTGGAGTATTTTAGAAGATAAAATACTGGGAAGAAAAGATAGCGAAGAGATATATTATTTTTTTTTTACATACATACACACTCACGCCCTTTTCCCTGGCTCTCCGGCGGGGAATCGAACCTCGGTCTCCCGCGTTGCAGGCGGGTGTACTGACCACTATACTACCGAAGAATTGGGGTAGGCAGAGACCTCTTCTTTCCACTTGCTACGAGCAAGGTCGATAGCCGTCGCCCACTTTTCGTCCCCATTACTACAATTTATTTATTTGTATTTCAATATTATATATCTTAGAGTATTAAGTTTGTTTAATACTCTTAGTTACATAATAATATTATGAGAAAAAAAATCTACATGTCAACAGTTTCATTTTATCCATATTAATATAATAAATGCAAAAGAGTATTTGTTTGCTTATCTTTTTGTTACCACTCGACGACTCAACTGCTGAACCGATTATTGTTAAGTTCATCAGGTATATGTATATACTAAAGATCAGCATGATCACAAAATCACAAAATTAATGCGAAGATGGAGATTTAAGCGACTATTTATTACTACTACATGAAATCATATACAATAACCGAGATAAATATAAAATGAATCCATTTCGCTGAAACAGTAATGTGTATCTGATAACGTGCACCTCAAAGATCGTCTCTGTAGTTACAGAAAGGATTACAATGTTATTTTCGTCTGTGAATGCACCCACTTTTTAATGTAATGTATTACTTTTAGGTTGCCTGGTAGAAAATGCCTAAGGCATTAAGTCCGCCTGTACATGTTTTATGTATGAAGTGTAAATAAATAAATAAATAAAAATTACCGCGTCTGGTGCACTCATACTGTCACCTGTTCATGTCTCAAGAAAGAGAATTCTCTGTGATTTTGTCGTTAGTAAGCTTTAGGAAAGTACGTTGGTGTTGTAGTGGTTATAGACACGACTCATGATCGAAAGGTAGCGCATTCGATTTCGGTCCCGTACCACTGAGTTATTTCTAATTCATGTACAGTCTACTTGGTAGACACCATGGTATTCAATGGAGAAGTAAAACCAAATGAGGAAACTTCCATGCCCACATGGGTTTGTGAAGTCTAAAAATCCGCACTAGGCCAGCATGGTAGAGTACGGCCTAATCTCCCTCCTGATCAGGGGAGGAATCTGCTCCTGTAGTAGGGACGAATATGGACTGGGGATGAAGTTTTGGGATAATCCTGTGTGGCGCCGGCATAATAATAGCGTCACTCCATTTCTTCCCGCGGGTGCTGTGAGAATTAAGGGGTGTGCTAAAATAATGGGCGGTAGCGTTATTCTGTTACACCAGAGCTTCCAAAACTTTTTTTCTCATAGACAACTTTCAAAATTTAGCTGGTTCCGGTGGACCCCCTACAGCTACATTTCTACCATATTGCCAAAACTCGACACAAAATGTGAAGATTAGATCTAATTATGGAAATTTGCGTACGCCAACGTAGACCCCCGTTGAGTCTCCCGTGGACCCCTGGGGGTCCACCTGGACCACTTTGGGAACTAAGGTGTTACACAGTCAATATCCACTGTGATCTTCAAGACGACCTTTAAGGAGACCCATGTTTGGCAATGGGTTTTTAGTTGTTATACATGATGATGAAGCTTTAGGATATCCAACCGGTCTATGACCATGTACGTTAATTGAATTCGTCTTATTTTGTTTTTCTTGGCCATAAGCCAGGGCAAGTTCAATAAAGAAACAATACAAAATACTTGTTGATAAAACACTCCCGTGTGACCGCGGCCGTTAATCTGTTAGAAGTGAGAATTCTGCATTGTGAGAAGTAGAAGGAAGATAATCTGTTTCTTGCGAAAAAAATTCAATATTTTTTAATATTTTTAATTTTTAAAATTGTTTTTTGTTATAAAAATATTTTTCAATATTTTTATAACAAAAAACAAAAAAGCTTTACAATAAGATTTAATTGAATAATGCTTGCAGACATTATTCAAAGGCTTATTAAAAACTTATTAAGGACCATCTGTTGCCCGCGTAGACAATTTACCAACTAGGAAACCTTCCTGGGGACCCTCAGGTTCATAAATTTAATAAAAAATATTGCAATATATACAACTTCTCTTTTTTTAACAGATTACAAGAAAACATAATCTAAGTCCTATAAACAATATTTGAGTGAAAACTCCCTCAAAACCCATTCAGGGATTTTTACGTGATTTTTTGTCAAAGACTGATAAGATATTAAAAAAATATTCGATCTCTATATCTATACCTCAGTGAACATTTTCGAAAAATATTCAATTTACAGATTTGATTTAGTTACAGTTTTATTATAGTAATAGCTTGTGCCCGCGGCTCCGCCCGCGTGTTTGTCGGTTTCCCGCTACATGGGAAATCCCGATACAATCACAGATTTATATAAAAAGCCTAAGAATCACTTTTACTTGACCTCTCGTACCCTAACGGTGGCTGCTAAAACAGAGATCAACCTGTATCTTCAATTCCACTGGACCGATTTTGATGAAACATGCCGCATTATTTAAGTCGGAAGAGTACCTTTAAGACTAACAGTTTAACCAAAATCTACCCGCTGGTTTTGTGTGAAGCCCAAACAAACAAATAAACATCGACGGATTTGGTTTTAGAAGCCCTTAATTAGTCCATCTGAGTAGTTTGTTTTTAAATATCTTTGATTTTTACAAATTTGAAATTAGACAATTTTATAATGGTATAGAATAGCTGTTGCTCCGCCTGCATATACGCAATCTAGTGGTGAATTACAGAACTGTGGTTATTCGAAAATATAATATAAAATATTAATATTTTTCTTATATTTAAATGATATAGGGCAAATGTGAGTGGAAGTACCGCAAAAGGGCGCCCACGAAAAGCCCATCTTGATCAAATTAACAACTCGTTTCAAAAAGGTCAAGTTTGATAACAGATGTATAAATGGTCAAGATGTATAAATGTGGATGAGGCGAGAGAGGTGTGTCAGGATCGTAGTATGTGGCGAACTGCGGTCTCTGCCTACCCCCATAAGATACCGGCGTGAGTATATATGTTTGTATGTGTTTCTTCTTACATATCTTTAATAACCATCTTGAAATAACATATCTTCTTAAGGTCTGATTAAGGTCGCGGGCATTCAGTGGATACATAGCTCATAGCCGCTCGATGTGGCGATCATTAGAGGAGGCCAATTTCTAGTTTCCAAATTTTTATTCAAAAACCCTATTTAGAGTTTCTGAATAAATATTTATTTCCGGGGAAAAAAGTTCTATAATATTTAATGAGAAGTCTTCTATCTTCTAATAAAAGTCGCGTAGAAACCGGTTGCGCGGTTTTGGAAATTAGCACGAAAAAAGAGACAGATTTTTTTTTAAAGTAATAAATTCATTTATGTGCGAATAACCATATAAGCTTAACAAAAAGCCTTTATTTCAAAACCACAGACTTCGATTCTATTCATTTGTATATATAGATTCAAAATATCTACTTCAATTTTCCACAAATCAAGTTATCTATTCATATTAATATTTAATAAAGACTGAAAGCGACTCATTTATAATAAACTAAAAATATCTTTTCTAAACTATCTTATATATAAAGACAAACAAACATCATGAACGAAATGATATACTGTGACGTTTAAAATCTCGTTGTTGGCGCAGTAACTCTTACATGACGCGGGGGCCATGAAAAATGGCGACAAACAATTTATTTTATATCCTGAACTGTTTTTTTCTTCCCATATTAAAAGTCACACGTCTATTTTACTGTACTAAGTATATACTGGTGGTAAAGCTTTTTTGAGCAACCACTATTTAACTAATTAATTAATTAATTAACAAATTAATAATTGTTGCATAGTTTGATATTCTTACACAATTTTTTAAAATTTCTCACATGCCAGAGATCTGATTTGCGTCTATATATGGAAGACGGTGGGAGATAAGTAATTGAGCTTTGAGGGATCTCGATGCAGTACGAATTTTACGTTAAGAAAGAAAATCAGGGCAGTTAATGTAACCATTTCTGATCTCTAAAAAGAATAGTAGAACAGTTACTAATTAGTAGAAAAGTTTATAAGAAGATTAATAGTATTTCATGCCCATCCTCAAGAGGTAGAAGGTGATTCTTTCGACAAGTATGTCTATTTTACTCCTCCTTCTTCGTGGCGTTATTACTACCGGTAAAAACTTCATTATCAGAAGTCAATATCACGCGAAACATCTCAAACATTATTCGTATATTATAGAAGTACATACAATTATCACTGTACATATTTAAATACGAGGATGTTTGATATGCTCGATATCTGAGCGACATAACTAGGATCCAGCAGAATACCAGAGTCAGGTATATTGCTTGCTGAGCTGGGCATCATGCTGAGCTAGGTTTCCATTTAGTACAGTTTATTTTTCTTTTTTTTTTTCTTTCTTTACACACAATAATCTTTTTTTTTTCTTTATCTACACACAATACTATGTAATAATTTTAGCTGTATCAAATAAATCTTTTTCTTTCATTCTTTCTATCTTTCAATTAACTAATATATCAACATCACGAGTATCATGTGTGTGACATATGTCGCCATATTTCCTGGCCCGATCTCAATACTGGCTAGATGTGCCAAGAAGCCGCAAAGTTGCGCCAAAGGACCGCACTTGAATTAAATTTTCGTAACAGAATTACGAGCGGCGTCGATGCGAGCACGTCGAATTAACGACGATACACTGCATGGCATGTGGAATATATGTATATATACTCGTATAAAGTAATACCGAATCAATCTGCGAAAGAACGCTATCTACTAATGTGTGTAACGTTCTTTGTTTACCTGCTTGTAGTATGAATTTTCGGCCTTGAAGATTAATTTTTTGAAGGTTTAATAATTATTCTATAGTCATTATTCCTCTTTCTGGATTCCATAGCAATTCGTCACCACCAAAATCTATCAGTTCCATCCTATAAAAATCATTATTGAAAAAAAACAAAAACCCGACTGCGTGCGAATGTGGTCCACGAAATTTTAAAGTTAAAATGTTCAAACTTAGTAAATGAACTTAATAAAAAAAAATGAATGTAAAGATAGAAACGAGTTGAAATGTTAATTTTTTTTTTGAATGATCATAGTTGACAGTGTTCAAAAACGCAGTCGGAGAATGAAAAGCAATGAAAGCTAGGATATTGGAATTTCTCTCACTACAAATTTTCTTGCTCTATCCTTACCACCAACAAAATCCCAAGTCATTCAAGATGCAACTTATTGTAAATATTTGATCTTCCATTTTTAAATATTGTCAACCATGATCATTCAAAAAAAAATTAAAAAATATCTAATTTTTCAAATTTTTTCTATATTTTCAGTTCATTTATTAAGTTTGAAAATTTTAAGTTTACAATTTTTCACTCAATCGGGTTTTTGTTTTTTTATAATAATGTTTTTATTTTATGTTTTTTCCTTTCATTTTTAGCATTTCTCATTACAAATTACATTTAACAAAATCATTCAAAACAAAAAACTAAAACGATATTTAATTTTGTAAATTGTTTCAATATTTTCAGTTCATTTATTAAGTTTGAAAATTTTAAGTTTACAGTTTTTCACTCAATCGAGGTTTTTTAATAATGTTTGCATTTTAATTTTTTTTTGTACTTTTATTATTTTAGCATTTCTCATTACAAATTACATTTAAAGACATAAAATTCTCAACTCAAACTCTCATTCTATTTGTAAGAACTCTATTTTGATACGCCACTCAATATACTCGTATAATGTGGCGCCAAAAATCAGCCATTTAATTTTTTTTATAATTTTGATATACCCAGTCTTACTCGCACAATTAAGATGAATCTAACAATACCTCACAAGCTAAAATCCTTCAAGCCGCTTAGGCTATAAAGAAATATAAATATTTGAAAAACACAGTCCTCTTTTTGGCGCAATCGGATAACAAAACCACACTTATTGACTAACTTGCCACCATACACTTTAGTTAATTAAGTATCCTACATATTTGATCATTTATATAATATTTATTTCGATAATGAAGATTTCCTTCCACTTTAGACACTCCACTCACATTTGTTCGGAATGTTGCGATTTCTAAAACAGCACCCAAGTGTGGTATCCCTTCTTTTACGGAGGATACCTTTCCATAAATAAACATTAACAGATTGATAATAACGATGATATGGCACACTTTACTCGCACCTGTGCGCGTTATTTGCAAAAATAGGATAATGTGAGTCGATTTTAAAAGCAAAATTTATTTTACCGGGGGACAGTGAGAAAATTAATTAAATGTTCTCAGTATTAAACAACTCGGAGACATCCATTAATGGACACAGTCCTCCCCTGTGGCGATGTGGTTCACACGAACCACAAGGTTCACTTTTGAGGAAGGGTTTTACCGTTAAACTACGCTTGACAGTGGCTAATAGATAATTAAACAGCTTTATTTCAATCGACCTTTTGTTCAATTTAGATTAAATAAATTTAAATAAATTGTAAAAATAATTTTCAAGTGAAAATGGCCTTACCAGTAAATAATATTTTCTATTAAACAGATAAATAACATTTTCTATTATAATTAGAAAGTATAAAGACGGCAAGCTTAGTATAGTATGTGTCAACCCTCAGATAGGTGGACCGATGACCTGGTCAATGTCACAGGCAATCACTGGTTGTGGACATTGAATGGTTCAAAAGCTATATTGGTGACTCTACTTCTCTTCTAGATTATCTCACACTGCGGTTCTTATCTCACAGGGAAAATCCAAGCATGGCTCTCCATAGATCGCTGGGTGACCTTGAGCTTTTGTTTATGGGATCCACAATCAGTGGCCATGTCTCGGATCCGTAGATCATCACTGACAATACGCACTGAATAAATACCCTGGTCTCAAGAGATTTATATTGATAAACGCTAATATATATTTAGATAAATATTCATGACTCACACACTCACGCCAATATCCCATTAGGGTAAGCAGAGACCATAGTATATACTACATACATACACCTCTCCCGTTGGGGTAAGCAGAGACCACTTCTTTCGACCTGCCACGACCGATTAGTGAGCAAAGTGGATATCCGAAGCCCACAGTTCGCCCCCGTGGGCAACGATACATGTCGGGTGGCGAACCACGACGCCGCCATTTTATCAGGCTCAAAAGTGATTAAAGCGCCTCATTGCATACCCACGGCTTAGCGGAGAGGAAAGGAAAATGGATGAGGTAGGAAAGGTATATTGAACAAGGAATATGGAATTTAGGAAAAGGTCTATAGGGTATAGGATACTATCTCGGAAGGAGTAAGAAGAGACAGTAGTATCTCGGGAGGCCAGGGTCGCTTACCCGTATATTTAAGTCTATTTGCCGGACAGGCTAAAAGACTAAGTATCCCTGACTTAAATATTCGTGACTCGAATACAAATATTCATGATCATCAGACAAAGCTTGTCTTTACTGTGATTCGAATCGAAAAAGAGTTTTTGTCGAGAAGATATCACGTAGTTTTCTGAATGCTGCCGAACCTTCCCTTAAACATCATCTGCCCACGGAAGTCCATTGCTGGATATCGGCCTCATCTATGAAAGAGAGAGATTGACTGCCGTAGACTCTACTCTTGCTGGGCGTCTCGCATATCGCAGTAAATGCTGACTGAATCTTAGGATAACGCTGGTACGCATTATGCTGATGCATTCTTCGTCTAGTTCTAATGGCACCCACAGCAAGAAATGGTGCAAACGTTAGTATTGCACCGACATTACGCAACATTACATCCTAACTAATATTAAAAACGCGAATGTGAGTTTGTTTGTTTGATACATTGTCACGCCTTAACTACGCAACCGATTATCATGAAATTTTGTACATACATTGTTAGGGGGACAAAGAAAGAGACTTATCCCAAAACAAAAAAACTGTTCTCGAGGCATAGAAAAACTATCATAGTTTTCAAAGTTATCAGATATCGTATCGTTGTATTTTCAACGGTCTCTGAGATGTATTTAAACGTAATTAAGGACATCAACGCGAGTGAAACCGCGAGTAAAAGCTAGTATTTACATAATTATATTGGACATAACATCGAAAACTTCATCTAGATGAAAACGCACGTTATACAAATCTTCCATCGAAATGTTTCTACAGCGCGATACAAGGTAGTGAGTGATACATTGGAATGAGGGTTTGCATAATATAATTTTCAACCTCGTTTAAGTAAAATTTGCATTTTTACGTCGGAACCGAGTTCGCGCTGTAACTTGTGACTTCTGTTACATCCCAATTACATAACTATATGTACACAAATATATATATATATATTGAATATCACCTGTATGACTTTGGGACAAGAACTTTGTCTCCGTAACGTGATAGATAAGCTCCGGAAGAATCGATTGAAATAAAGAAAACATAGTGCTTATATTTATTGTGCTTGTCCTGAATATTTATTATTTAATAAATATTCAGGACAAGCACAATAAATAGGATTAACAAGATAAGAAAGAAAATATAATATACAAAAAAAAAGAAAAAGCAGAACATATACTAAGTGTATAAGGTTCACAGTCGCAATATCCTAGTTGTTATATCAGGCGCCTGTCCGAACAGGCCCCTCTCAGCTTGTAGCTGCAGCACCCGCGGAGTGACACCCCCGGTGTTGCAGAGCTGGTATTATGGTGAGGCTCTTGGCTGAATGACGTGAGCCAAAATATGGAAGGGTAACCTTGGCAACAGAATCTCCGAATAATAACGCCAGTATGAAAAAGATAACTTTGGAACCAAGCCCTCAGAACCCTAACCATTTTAATTAATTCTTCCATGCGATTTAATCTAAAAAAAATGGCATTTTGTTCTAAAAAGGAAATTTGTTATTAAATCTTTCAGCGAGTAGTTCGTAATTGGAAATTCTAATATTTCAATAGACATATTAAAAAACCTTTTTAAAAGACTAATTAATTTAAGCAATTTCGTTGGAAAATATAGAGTAACGATATTATTTCAAAGAGTTTCTCCTTTATCAGTTCGAATTCTGGTAAAAAATAGTAGAAAACCTTTAATTGGAAATAAAATGACAAAGACTCGACGGAATTTTCCTAAACACCTCGAACAATTTTGCTTTAAAATTTTTTTTAGGAAAACCACAACATTATTATAATTATTCCGAAGATCTGATAACGGAATGATTATTAGTCTCCACAGAACTCCTAAATTGTTTGTACTTTAAGGTTTTATGTATGTTTATTGGTTATGTACTCCAAGCATAAAAATATTGTCATTCCATTTTTTACTATGACGCTGTGAGAATCAGCTAAGCGATGTATCAGAATAATGGGCAGCAATGTTTTCCTGATATTCGTTCAAAACCTGCTGCGATCTCTAAGACGCCTGCAAAACTTGGGGATTGTGGCAATACCCTTTTTTAAGGAGGGGAATCCTTTTTTTTATCCAGCAGTACGAACTGATAATGATGTTAATTGATCGCAATCACGAATCTTAAACAATTTTTAATGAATCCCTGCTCCGTAATTGAACTAATGAAAGATGAAAACCTCAAATTATAACTACAGCGCTATAGGAAAAGTAAAGTAAGGACGATTTTAACCTGCCAGCTATTTCACAAAGACATCTACAACTAGCTGTTCCACACTTAATTTAACGTTTTTAATTGTGGTTGGAATAGAGCTATATACTTTCGTCCGGTAATCAGACGAGCAGAAAGCGTCCATGACCTCTGTTTTAAAGATGTGGTAAAAGAGGCTGATAGTAACGTATTTTAAGGACTAGCAACTGCAGTCACAAAACACTTGTCAAGTATTGTGACTTATTGTAGAGGATATATTCAGAAGTGTACATTTTTCGTCAATGTCTTCTTATTATTAGGTCAGGAAATGCTTGGTCTTTTAGGTTGGCCGACAAATATTAAGCATAAGGGTAAGTGACCCCGGCTCTCTGAGCTACTACTGTCTAGTTCTTCAGACATAGTAGTATCCTATATCCTATAATCCTTTTCCCAAATTTCATATTCCTTGCTCAATACAGCTTTTCTACCTCATCCTCTTTCCTTTCCTCTCGACTAAGCCGTGTAACGCAATAAGGAACTTTAACACTTTTAAACCTTATAAAAATGGCGGCGTCATAGTTCGCTACCCGATACAGCTCGTTTCCCGCGGGGGCGAAAAATGGGCTATAGATAGCCACTTTACTACATTAAACGAGTGTAGCAAGTGGAAGGAAGTAGTCTCTGCCTACCCCAATTTTTGGTAGTACAGTGGTCAGTATCGCCTGTCACGCAATAGACCGGGGTTCGATTCCCTGTCCGAGAGCCAGGGAAAAAGGCGTAACTGTAAATATGTATGTATGTTTCTCTCATTAGTTACATGGATTTTTAACGTTTCAAATGTTTGACTCCAAGAAGCCAGAATTGTATAAATAGTATTTTATTTTATAGTTTTTAATAAAACATTGACAGAACAGTTAAATTGTAGTTCCGAAAACGAACTCGAATATCATCAACATCACTAGACCCGTAGGCCTCCTCCTTAAAAAGGGGGAATCGCCATAATCTTCAAGATCGCATTAGATTTTTATAGTCTATCAGGTTAATGCTACTACGCATTATCCTTCTGTTATCTAGTTTTCACAGCATCCACGGGAAAAAATTTAATAACACGATTACTATATCAGCACCATACACACTATGTCACTGTATTATGTAAATTATATCTTCTTATCAAATATACTTCTTAATAAATAAAAAAGCGATGATGGGCGCGCGATGTGCCGCGCGACGACGACGTGCTCACTGCGTGCTGACAACAGCGCGCGGCGCCCATCTGGATGTTGGCGTTGGACGCGAACCTGAACCAGTGAGGTCATCGCGCGGCACGTCGCGCGTTCATCATACCTTTTAGTATAGTAGTGTAGCATATATAGCTTTTAGTAGTTTTATATTTGATACAAGTATAATTAACAAAGGTTGTGTTTTCTTTATATCACTCATCCCATAGAACAATGATGTAATTGCAAAAAAGTTTAAATTTTATTTTGTGTTTAATTTGAATGATTTCTTGTTTAATATGTTTTTTTTTTCGAGAATGCTCAAATTATTAATAATAATCTATAAATAAATTATGAAAAATTATGATAATTGATATGATTTACTAAATGGGTATAATCCAATTTTAAACTGAAACGCTTCTTCTAATAAATTGCAAAAATATAATTGCGTCATTGTTCTATTGGATGAGCGATGTGTTCTCCGATAACTTCTTAATAAATAAATTCCGTACTTTAGCATTACGTATATCTTCACAAAATACATAAATCTTCACCTAATTGAGTACAGACAGTGCAGAACGTCGCCGCGATACAAGAAAGGTGTTAAGACCAAAATAAGTATAACGGGCCCGACAATAAAACACACGTGGCAATAAAATCAGCCGTTCGATAACGAGTCGCGCTGTCTACGACCAATCAAGGGAGCCGCCCACTCGCAGCGCATTAATTGGATGACTACAGCGCTCACACGCAAACAGTAATGAGGACCTGCTAATTATACCGCGGAGATAATTAAGTAATCCCAAAATTGATGTATACGTTAGAGTTGGTACAATTTCCATAATGTTCTTTTTATTTGTGTAGTGTATTACAAGATACAGAGATTGCCTGATGAATTAATGATTAAGTTTTAGTATAACCCCCTATGTTTATGATACTTTCATAACTAGATATTGGCAGAATCATACCAAATTGGTCAAACCCTATGGGGTTTGACCTATAGCGATAGGATTTTATGATGACCCATGATGACGTAGGTGACTGTGTCATCAGCTGTAGGGTCGAAGT
>WUAW01000925.1:31364-41636 GCA_017165845.1 Thaumetopoea pityocampa | reverse complement strand
TTGTTACTTTAATCCCGCGCCATCTGTTGAGGATGTGTGGCACTATGTGGTGAAGTAGATCGCCACAGACCAATTAGTGAAGTAAACCAAGAAGTGAAGTGATAACATCAGGGAATCAAGATATACTCGTTCATAGAATATAAATACTAAGATTATGGAGATGATGTAGGAAAGCAGCCGTTCATCTAGACATCTCTCCTCAAATTTTTTCTCTTACATACTACTAGTAATGTTTTTCACTTTTGGGTAGACCCCCAAATCGTAGTTAATATGAAATTTTTGTAAATTTATTAACTTCAAATGTGTTTTTGACAGTTGGCGTGGACCCCTTGCACGTCATCGTCGACCCCTGGGGGTCGATATAGACCACTTAGGTGTCAATGATTTAGACCCACCTCTTATTCAGCATAAGACTAGGGTGAAGTAATACAAGATAAAAAATTAGCATAGCACAAGACATTAGTGTCTTGTGCTATGCATTAAAATATATTATTGTGTATTGCATTAAAATATCTTCTTACAAATAAAAACCAAAATAAAAGCTACGTGAGCTATGGGTACGTTGGTTGTCTAGCGGTGATAGATACGATTCGCCATCAAAAAGGTCATGGGTTCAATAGCGACACCCGTACCACTTGATCATTTCAAGTCATGTTCGGTCATTTTAGACACCAATATACTCGATGGAGAAGGGAAACTTCGTAAGGGAACCTGCACTAGGCCAGTGTGATAGATTACGGCCTAATTCCCCTACTGAGTGGGAGAGATCTATGGCCCTGTAGTGAGAACGAATATAAAATATGGAAAAATACATGAAAAATACATAAATGAAAATAAAATAAGATGAAAGTAGATGCTTTCTCGGCATGAATGTTTTTTTATTGTCAAAAATAAGTAGTTTTTATGATAATCTCATTTCTGTGGGACGCTGGTATAATGGTCAGTGTTACCTTGAGTACTATGATTACCGTTTGAGGAGGAGATGATTATATAATCTAGTTCTAAACAACTTCTTACGAATTACTCGTGTGTATATCGTGTATATCTAGAAAACGATTCTTATCTTTCTCTCAACTACTGTTCTTCAATCTCTTTTCATATAATGTAGAGTGTATGATTCCTCCGGAGCACTTCAACTTTTGTAATTCAGTGCTTTTTGTTATTTTCAGTCATATTTCCAGCTACCTTCTCCAGATCATCGGAAATAGAAATCTATTACCATTACCCATACATTTTACTACGATCTTTCTAAACAACATTAAATCCAAACTTCAAAGTGCACAACTGCTATAATCGTGCATTTATTTGGAATGCTCCCAAGAAAGTTAGCTAAACTTTGTGCAAATACGAAGAGCATATTGAAAAGCTACAGAATGTTTGCTTGACAAATTCCATCCACAGAAGAATGTTTGCTGCGCTCGGAGTGAAAAATTCCCAATACGATGGTCATTTTAAATGAATGTTAAGCAAACTATATAACTGTGTTGGTTTTTCATTCTTCTTCACCACAGCATTGTTCTGACTGAGGTTAGGGAAGTGTGTATGTGGGTCGTATTAAGGCGCCTTTCCGAGCAAAACGCCATATTAGACATGGGTTGGTACGCGTAATCGCAATACCGTAAGTGTTTAGAGGTATTCACAGTGATTACGGGTTTCATAACTAAGTATTCTAATAACTATGTATTTGGGATACCTAAACGTCAAAACCTAAATTAGGTTATTATACCTATATTTCAATAACAATAATATTGTTTAGAATCTATGGTATTCTAAAACCAACCAAAATTGGTACACTTGGTACTGATATTTTATGATAATCGCGCGCGCATGCGCTATCGTGTTCGTGTTATTTCGACAATGTTCGGCAGGTTTCGTTTAACGGGTTATTATTATAAATATTATAAATTATACGATTACGATTACGATTGATATTATATTATAATTTAATATAATATCAATCGTCGCGTCTGTTCGGTCGGCATCGGCAAACGTCTGTTGAACTCGGTACTCAGTTATCACATTGTATCGCAGGTTCGCGTTACACCCAGTAAACAGGTTATACGAATAACTAGTTATTGTAGAAGTGAATACCTTATTTTAGGTATTTGACGAATACGTAGTTACAGTAACTACTTACGTTTTGTAACGACCACTTCTACGCCATATCAATACAATTTTCAAAGCCTCTCTATTTCTTATTAAAAAAAAAATATTAAATAAAAATATATACATTACATTTCATAAATATGTTGTCATCGTATCGAATAATTCAAATTATTTTTAATAGAACATATCACGAATATAAGAAAAAAATATTGATTGTATGCATCTCTAACTCTATCTAATTTGAAACTGACACATAGGTGTCACTCTATCTATAGAGATAGACAATTTAATAATGAATTTTCACTTTGTAGCGGACGCACTCCCATATAGTTACGGTGGTGAATTCGCACAAATTCATGAATAATTCCTTAATTTTTGCACTTCTGGAAAAAATGAATACTGGCAAAATATTCATTATTAAATTGTCTATTTGTAGGTGTTATTTTCAAATTAAAATATTATTTATTTTAACAGGAGGTATATGCAATCATTTTTTTTCTCATTTTTGTAGTCCATTCGTAACAAAATTTCATGCAATATTTACTCTGTTAAAAATAATTTCAATTAACCAATGTGAAGGCAATATATCAAAGAAATATAATGTATATTGTATTTGATATTTGGTTTAAATAGGGAATAAATAGACATTGAAAACTGTACTGACACGGCGTTTTGCGCAGGGTGGCGCCTCAACAAGGCCAGTTGCTGCCTGACATCACGGTGACTAGTGTCATTTAGACACCAGATCTGAACCATTGTGTTATATACTCGTACCTACCGAAACATAGAAGATCAGTTCTAAACTGTATTTTAAATGTGTCAGCCCTTCTAACACCCGACCGTTATGTATTTCTTATATCGGCTCAAATACCAACTATTTACAAAGCCACCAAATCTTCGATGATTTTATTATATTCATTACTTACCTATATCACCTATATCCGTTAGCCTACTTTTCGCCCATGCGGAAAAAAATGTATCGGGTGGAGATCCACGATGCTGCCATTTTTATAATATTCAAAAGTTTTAAAATTCCTCATTTTGTTCGCACGAAAATCAAGGAAAAAGATGTGGAGTAACGCTTTTATTATGCCGGTACTACCCAGCGAATATATAATTTATTCAATATATTGGGTCGTCAAGGGTGAAACTTGTAGGTCAATAATGACGTACTAAAAGTCACCGTTGAGTCTGACCCACCTCAAAGAGCTTATGACTTATCATTAAAGTTTGGTGTTAGCAAACAAACAATATTATCTAATTTAGCTCAAATCGGAAAAGCGAAAAAGTTAGATAAGCTGGTGGTTCCCCAAGAACTGAACAAAAAACAGAAACAAAAGCGTTTCGAAGTTTATTTGATGTTGCTTCTCGTCACAAATCTGATCCATTTTTGAATCTAATAATCACTTGTGATAAGAAATGGTTTCAAAATGACAATCGTAAACGCTCATTGCTGAGGTTAGAGAAGGATAAATCACCAAAACATACTCTAAAATTAATTCATTCATCAGAAGAAGCTGACGGCGAGTGTTTGGTGATCTATCGATCACAATAGAAATACTCGTATACTGTAACCAATTAGACAAAATGATGTAAAACTTAAAGAAAAACATCCCAGATTGGTCAGCAGATCGAATCCTATCATATTACAAGATAACGACTGACCACACACTGCCCAAATGACCGTGGCAAAAGTTTGTAGACAATATAGACGCATATTTTGATGAATAAAATAATTTCTTATATTTATAAATTATCAGCAAACAAAACATTACATTTATAAATTATCAGAACAACTATGCACGCGAACACTTGTGCTGCGTTAAAAATTGTTGTTAAAGTATAATACGACGGGATGTTACACCCGCATACAACAATCTGGAGTTTCATTCTGTTTCGGGACGTCCCTTGTAGCGAAAAACGACATTCACGCGGACGGAGCCTCGGGCGAAAGCTAGTTTCAACTAAAAATATTTATTTCCACAATATTATATAAATTATATAAATATTTATTGTCATAATAGATATAAATATTTATTTCCATATTAAAAAAATATATCTAAGCAGAGCATGTCAATTGGTGTATAGATAAAATAACACCACGTAGAAACTAAATCTCAAGGTGACCGTAATAATGGAGCTTATGAACCCAGTGATACGGAGCGAAGGAAACTGAAGCACGCCATTAACATCGTTTACATAGGGACGGATCGGCAACGACGGACCCGCCGCCGGGACCATACGGTGACCTATTCTTTCGAGGGTGCTTATTAATAAACCGTTCTTATAAACCCACCCACATGCACACGCGAATATATGTAATATCATCGAAATATATTAGTGGGTAAGTAATTTTTTTTATCATGCAACCAAAACACATGATTTAAAAAATTATTATTGAAAAAAAAAATCCGTCTGCGTGTAAAATGTAATTTTTTTATGATTTTGATATAGCCAGTTTCACTGTCACAGTTAAGACTAATCTAACGATACCTCTCATGCTAAAATCCATCAAGCCGTTTAGGCTACAGAGCGTGCCAAAGAAATATATATGTATACATACGTAGGTTGCTCCATAAGTTTTGCAAAACAAATGTTTTTCTTAATATTTTTCAAAATAAATACCATTACAGTCTATGTACATTTGCATACGTTCAAACCAACTACTAAACATCTCTCCCCATTTATCCCGTGAAACGGGTAAAAATCACCACAGTTTGTCTAGACGCTGCACTTTCGCAATTTTATAAACTAATAATACTTCTAATATAAGGCTGTTTTATTTTCGTATGTTAAATTGAGAAGACAAAATTTGGAGGCTGAAATATTTTAAAATATATTTTAGGATTATTGTTCACTATCAAGTTTTTAATTTAGATTTAGGGAATTGTTCTTTAATCGTTTCTTTAAGGCCTTGGGTGCATTATAAATACAAATTCGTTTCTTTCCATAAAAATAAGAAAACATAATAACACATACGGCATTATTATGCCTACCTATTGCGGCATTACCTATTGGTCTGACTTGTTTGTAAAACTTCAAGTATTCGTTCTACTTTCAAATATGTTTTCTACTTTTAAAACGATGTCCGACAACAATGATATACAATGACGGGAAGTTTGGCAAACAAGATTGTCAAATATGTTTAATAATTTATTGGGCACCATTCAAATTGTTTAAGACACATACGAAGTCAATATGATATTTGTTAAATAAGTCGTGTGCTTAACGTTGCTGTTTTTGTTCACCATTTTTTATCAGTGTCAAATTTATTTAAACTATTCATAAAACAAAATTTTCCCTTTAAATATGTATATGTATGAAAAAATTAGATGTGTGTGTCTATAGATAGTATTATTTTAAGATATTTAGAAGTGTATATGTATGATAGTGTAAGATAAGATTGAGTGTAAGTGTACCAAAGACAAAAATATATATGAAAAACTGTAATGTTCTAAGGACAGCGACAGGAAAAAGAACTACCGGCTTATAGTTTCAGCAAAACCCACAAACATTCGCTTACTGGTAACTGTTTTTAAAGTGTGTCAGATTTTTTCGATTGATAGGTTGCAATTTATAATATGTGTATACATTTTATATACGAAACCGATTTTATTTCATTTCAAACCTCAAAATAAATTACATAAATGTGTTCAATTCTGAAGTTTCTTCCAAGCTTGATTTACTTTTCCCAAAAAATGCAATTGTCATGTCACAGCCCGTAAATGCGTGGCAGAATAGAACTTCTTTTTTCATTGAACATAAATCTTTATATAACTCGACATATTGAAAGTTTTCTTTGGTGTTTTGGCTAAAGGCGGGTCTAAAAGTTTTACGCTCACTCCCCTCTTGTCCTTGTAAGTAATATCACTAAAACATCAGTGCTGTTGGTTAATATCTTATTAACTTTTTATCACATTGAATGCAACATTTTCCAAGAAAAAAAATATTCTATGCAAAATATTCCGACTATCGGTCCTATAAAAATGTACTCAAAAGCATTTTGTAGATAACCTAGTGACGATTTTTTTCATAGCTTACGTTTTGTGGACATTACAATATGGGCGTACCCAGGTTCTGGGCCAGGGGGGGGCAAATCAGATTTTTTATAAGGATCTAGTCGAATAAACATAAATTTCATATAAATTCTTTATACAGTAGCTATTTTTAAAAGTTGTATGTAGTATTGCAAATGGCAAAAAGTTGTACGGATTGATAGACTTTAAACATCCATGCGGGCACGCAAGTCCTTCTTCGTTCAATGCATTGGTGTTTACAATGTAGACCGAATATAAATTGGAAATAACTCAATGGTACGGTACAGAATCGCACTCACGACCTTCCGAACGTGGCTCGTATCTATCACCACAAGACCACGAATGTACTCTACTAGGGCTCGGTGTTCTGTGTTTCCGTTATTTGAATGTTTGTAAGTCCCCGCGACCCAGGAATTAATCCTAATGCGGGAGTTGTTTCTTTAAAAAAAATAAACAAACAAAACTGCCAGACGTAGGTCTCCTCTAATGATCGCGACAGCAAGTGGCCGCCTGCATCCACCGATTGCCTGCGACTTTCATCAGGTCATCAGTCTATGTAGTCGGGGGTCGACCCGCACTGCTTTACGGTTACGGGGTCGCCATTCCAACACTTTAGGACCCCAACGCCCATCATTTCCGTCATGTCATCACCCCGCACATTGCCACAGCTAAATGAAATATAAGATGAATAAATTCCAAAAAAAAAAAAATGAATATAATCCTACCCTCTAAAGTAAAATAGTTACAATATATGCAGTTACCTATTAAACTTTGCGATGTTACCAACCATGTTACCGACTAAAATAATCTTTAACGAGATTACGCCCTAATAATGTCCAGGGTCCCTAATGAAATCTGATTATCCGCACAAAATTCTACAACATATTGCCATGTGTTTGGAGCATCCGACACAAAATTTAGATACATTTATCTTTATACGTTAAAGTGTAGGTTATTTTAGGGGAAAAATTTTATTATACAAAAATAAGAATACAGACAGAGAGAATACTCCAACGCACCTACCAAAATATGAAAAATTTAAAGGGTCGTGCTGTTTCCACGATATGCCATCTCTTCCAGACAATCTTTGGATGAATAAGACTTTTAAATATCAAAATATGGTGGAACTCGATATAGTGTACAAAATAAATTAATCTTTAAAGTCATAAATATTTGCTGTCAGGTACCAGCGTAATAATGGCGTCCAAGCATTCCTTCCCGTGGATATTGCCAGAACCAGGCCAAGACTACACCAAGGCAGCGTCACTAAACCATTATGATCATTACCATCAGCCCATCTACTGTTCCACCACAGAGCATGGGTTTTCCCTCAGAATGAGAAAGATTAGGCTAGAGTAGTTCACCACGCTAGCCTAATGCTGGTTGGCAGACTTCACATGCTATCAAGAAAATCTCTCAGGTATGTAACTTTCTTCACGATATTTTTATTCGTTGTTTGAAGAGAGTGATAACTAATTATCAAATGATTAATACGCACATGATTTCGAAAAGTTCGATATGCGCGTGACCTTGAACTCGAATTGGAAATCTGAGACTTGGCATGCATGGTTATACCACTAAGCTATCAAACCCATGTACATTGGTTATTGTCGAATTCCCTCATCAACCACAACTATTGTAACGTTGAATTGGTAGCTTTTTCCCGCTAAGAATTTTAAAATTGTTGATCTAGTTTCAACTTTTGACCTAAATTTTCCTTAGATAAATTTTATAATTGAATATGCAATTTTTCAGCTCAAACTACCTAAAATAAATCCATCAACACCATCATAGATGAATTCATCTTTAAAATATATTTTACTCATCTTTTGTTAAACAAAATTATAAAGCCAACTTATCAAGTCAAAGGAACCAAATGCCTTCGATCCTTAAAAACCATTGTCCTTTTAGTAAAATACGAATATTAATGTAATTCTGTTAACTCAATGTCGCTGTTTCGACGCTAATAGAAAATTATGAATGTCAACGATAAAATGAATAAGCTGGCACGTTCATTATAATTGAGAATATGCAAAGCTGGAGTGTAATAATCCTTCGGATGTGTGCGAAGTCTTGTCTTGAATTGATAGTAGAGCTCATTGAAAAAGTTCAAGATCCCTTTGATTTGAGTCATAAATTAAACGTAGTTTGAGATGAAAATGAGTTATTAACCTTTTCATATAATTAATATATAGTTTTAGTAAGCAGTGACAGCCAAGTAATATGACTGCATGTTAAAACTTTCGAAATCATGTACGTATTAATAATTTATTATAATATTATCACTATAAACGATGATGGAAAATATCGTGAGGAAACCTGCATGCCTGATTTTCTTGATGTTGTGTGATAACTGCCAACCCGCTTTAGGTCAGCGTGATGGACTACCTTTTTGTCTTTTTGTCGTGCAGAAAACGCCTTACGCATACCGCTATGTCGAGGGCAAGACACAACGGTTATCTGGGATTTGCACCCAAAAACTGCACGCGTCCCTCTCTAGCCAGTGTGTCCGGCCATGGGGGCCACTCGCTTATTCGTCCGCAGTGGATGGACTATAGTCTAACCCTTCTCATTACAGCAGACAGTATATAAATTGACGACGATGATGATTGTTTTAATAAACTACCTGGAACTGTCAAATGGTATTATGATTTTAATGATGAGGAATTACGCATAGTACATGTCCATCCTGAAATCATTTCTATTTCTGCTTAAAATGTCGAAGTAATCGGTCCGACTGTGGCGTGACTGAATTACAAACATTCAAAATAACTTTGCATTTATTGACACTTCATACACTAATGACACATGGGCGAACTTGATGTCTGGGGCATTTTCTATCAATTGAAATATTGATGGTGCTAACATAACAACGACTGCTTGGCACAGTGGCAATGATCCTGTCTTCTGTACCAGTAAGTCTCAGGGTTCGAATCCCGATATTGGCAAACTTTGTGTGATGAGCAAAAATGTTTGTATGCGAATCATGGATGTATTTTATCTATATATTATAAAAATAAGTATATCGTTGTCTAGAAACCAAAATACAAATAATCCTACTTGAGACTGTATCAATGTGTGTTAAACTGTCTAAAATATTATATATAAGGTAGGTGAAGTGTCTAAAGGAAAATAAATTTAATATATGCTTATCTAAACTTACATAATACACTAATAGACAGATGTTATGTACAAATATACGAATATAGGATACAAAATAGGCTGATACAATAAAAGTACTCTAAAAGTACTCTATTAATTGTAGTATTTTATACTACGAGTAGTACACGGTTCCGCCCGTGTAAAAATCCTAATTTATACACAATATAAATATTAACAGTACACCACCATATCTAGATATGAATGCTATCCATCCAAAGGTTGTCTGGAAGAGATAGCGTATTGCGATAAGACCGTCCAATGTACACTTTCTATTTTTTGTTTATTATGTTTGTAAATGTATTTATATTGGTGTGCAATAAAGAGTACTCTTTTCTAACTCATCTACTTAATTAATTAATTAATTTTGAAAAGGAATAATATCGTTTTGTTTATAAAATATAATACGGATCTTGGTGAGGGTCTGCCGCGGTCAGACAGCATACGTATCATATACCCTAGTTTTATAGGCTTCGTATCTGTAATGTAACCATCGAACTCCAGGAGACTCGATTACTTTTAACTTGTAAATTTATATTTTTATTACTAAACAATAGGAAGAAGTCATAAATTTCATAAAATCAATTACAACGTGTAGATAAATCAGCTTGGAGACGTTTTTACGGTTGTAGTAGTGTTAGTACACACAGTGACTAAAACCGGAATAGACCATGTTGCGCTAACTACCACGTGGCTTGGCATTTCGCATCAGATGCTTCTAAGTAGCGTAATAACTTAGTTATACATATTAAATTATGTTTAATACGTATAACATTAAGCAATTATCTAGAAAAATAAAAAAATATATATAAAATATTTATTTATAATATTTATCTGCCGACCGCACACTACTACAAACTCAAAAAGGTCTCCAAGCTGATTTGACTGTATTTTGTTAGGTTCATCATCATCATCCCCAGTCCATATCGTCCCCACTACAGGGGTACGGACCTCCCCTGATCAGGAGGGG
>WUAW01000925.1:6711-22871 GCA_017165845.1 Thaumetopoea pityocampa | reverse complement strand
ATGATTTAACACCATTGGATTATTTTTTGTGAGATTATGTTAAGGACAGAGTCTATACGGAGCCAATCGAATCGATTGCAGCCTTAAAACTCAAAATCCGTGATGTGATTAACGAAACCCGCCATTTTGCCAAAAAGTGATTAAAAACTTTGATGAAAGAATTGACATCTGTCAACGTGGTCGTGGTGGACATTTGCCAGATATCATTTTTCCTTCATAATTGCCAAACTTTTATCTTCGTAATACAATAAAAATTTTAATCATCTTCATTTAGATGAAGATGATTAAAATTTTTATTGTATAATTTAATTTAATTTAGTTTAATTTTTATTGTTTTTTATTCTTTGTTTTGTTTTGTTTTAGAAAACAAAGTTCTTGTTGAAAAACCCTATAGATATAATTTGTTAGAAAAAATTTATAACTTGATGAAATAATTAAAATAATATTTGATATTTTCTTTTCTATAATCTTAATACATAAAACCGTTGTAAAAGATGGAGTGATGATCAGCTTCAAATCCATTATATGGAGCTAATAAATCAGCAGAATTCTGTAGATTACTTCTAGAACAATCCGTAGACCTAAAAATCTGTTGTGTGTTGCCTATGTGAGAACGACTCGAGACACCCAGTCTTGATCTTACACCATTAAAAAAGGTTTTGTTATTGGTATAGTTCTATATGTCCAGTCTTACAAGTCTCGTAAGCCTTGCGAGTCTTAATCAACACTTATCGAACTTGCTTCCGTTCTTATGATAAGTAAGTGATGAAGTAGGGCCGTTCCTTGTTTACATACATATATACATACAATCACGCCTTTTTCCCTGGTCCTCCGGCGGGGAATTGAACCCCGATCTTCCGCCTGACCAGCGAGGATACTGACCACTACACTCGGTATCCCAATTTCTCTGCCTACAGAGACCATTTCTTTCAGCTTGCTAAGAGCAAAGTGGCTATCCATGACCCAATTTTCGCCCCCTCGGGAAACGAAACGTATCGGGTGGCAAACCACGACGCCACCATTTTGTAAGGTTCAAAAGTGATTAAAGTTCCTCATTGCGTTCCCACGGAAAGAGGATGAGATAGGAAAGGTGTCTTGAACAAGGAATATAGAATTTGGGAAAAGTACTATACGATATAGGATACTATTATCTCGGAAGGAGAAGGAAGAGACAGTAGTAGCTCGGGGGGCCGGGGTCGCTTACCCGTATACTTAAGTCTACTTGCCGGACAGGCTAAAAGACTAAATACTCCCTGACCTTACCTTGAACTAGCTAAAACCTGCGGCTTCGCTATGTGATAGTGATGATAATGGTTCATCAGCTGTCTCCATTCCCGGTATCACATCTATCTTTCTACTAGTCTTGAATGCACGACCAAGACTTTTTTTGCAACACAATTTAATGGACTAGTTTCTATGAAAATCCTTAAGTCTGGATACGTCAGGCACGATTATTACGTATACGCCATATAGACATAAACAAACATACTAAAATCGACATAAACCTATTGATAAACAAAACAATATACTCAATTACATACAACATAGGGGTAAATTTTTAATAATTAATTTGTATTCAGAACATCAGAACGTCAAGTCAATAAACAAACGCCGATGGGATAGTGAAGAGTAATTGTTAATGACTAGAAATAATTTTGACTATTGATTGAGTACATATCTGAAGTGTTTTCAATAGTCCGTAGGCTCTGAAATGTTCGCGGAGGCACGAAGGAATCGTCCTCGCGTTTCGTAAATAAACGCCGTCGTTTTTTTAATAGGAAAATTTAGAACATTGTAAAATAACAAGCTCTTGTAAGAAATGACAATGAAATTATGTAATTCATTTTCCAACGGAATCTGCAGATACATTTTGAATGTCGAACACAGACGTTCGTTTTCAATGGGTGGACAGACATCTTTTCACAAAATATGATGGTTTTAAAATAATAAAAAAAGCTAAAATAATAAAATAATAAAGAAAATAAATAAATGAGCTAAAATAATATTATTTGCAGATTTAAATATCCTTAGTATAACAAATATAGCCTAGTGGTATGACCATGCATATCAAGTCTTAAATTTCTAATTCGAATCGAAGGCAGATCTCTGACTTTTCGAAATAATGTGCGTATTAATAACAAGCTTTGCCCCGCGGCTCCGCCCGCGTGAATCACGGGTTTCCGCTACATGGGAAATGCCGTCACCATCATAGATTTATATAAAAAGTCCAAGAACCACTTTGACTTAACCTCTCGTACCTTAACGGCGGCTACTAAAACAGGGATCAAGCTATATCTTCAATTTTACTAGACCGATTTTGATGAAACATGCTGCAGTATTTAAGCCAGAATAGATTTTTCAAGTTTTAATAAGGAAAATATTTTACAGTATAGATTAATCGGACTTTAAAGTTTTGATTGGTTCGAGAAGAAAATTAAATAGAAAAGAAAGTCAACGATCAACAATACAACGTTTTTTTAACTATATTTTATGGTCAGGTTTCTGAGACCTATAAGCCAAACCATCATTTTAGTATATACTTTCATTAGTTTAACAATAAAATATCACAATAAAAAGGTCACATAAAACCTACTACACGGTGTTTTCGCTTATATATTGATTATAGTTTGAAATAGAATTTAGACTATATTTTACTGTAATCGGTCAGCAAAGAGAGAAGTTATGATATTGCAAAGCTTTTTGATTAAATCTATGAACCGGAGGATATCTGCGCAGGAATTTCCGAGCTGGTAAACGGTCCACGCGGGCGGACTCGTGAGCAACAGCTACTATTTAATAAAACTGTGACACTGACATGATGACAACGCACAACACAAACCGGTAGGTTAAGAAGCTTTAAATTTTACATGGGAGTTCAATTATATAATGCAAGTGAGTTATATTTTATTGCTTATTGGGAGTTTTGAAGTCAACCCGACGAATACCACTTTTACTTGGCAAATTCCGCAGGTCTATTGTCTTGAAAAAATACGGTCAGTTTGCCATCTTAGTCACAGTTGTATTCCAATGTTTCAATATTGTTCACGATTATTGACGATTAATACACAAAACAACACCAAGTTTATATATTAACCATCACAATAAACTTATGTAAAACGTTAAAATAAAACCTTAAGTGACGCTTCACTCGAGTTAGCGCCAAAACTCGCATCACAATACAACGTCATCGTGGAAGATGGGCTGATTACGTATCATGATAGCGACAGTTTTATTACGTATCTTGAAAGACAATAACAACACAATTCTGCACTAGAATTCCGCATGTATCAGATAAATATATCGCGATATATTTATCTGATACATAATTGTCTGTATTAATACAAGTAATTTAATAATTAATCGTCGCTCACTTCAAACGTTGAAGGAAAATATCGCGAGAAAATGCATCAGAGATTTTTTTTAGTTCACATTAAGCCAACGTGGTGAAGTATAACTTAACCCCTCTCATGCTGAGGGGAGGTCCTCGCCCTGCAGTGGGACAGTAGGTGGGTTGGTGATGATGATGGGCATGTAGTCTGAATTAATAATTGTATTTTAAAAGTTAGTATTCATATCCTTAACTTTTACAGTTATGTTAATTACAAGTGGGAAAACAAGTATGTAATCATATCACATAATACCACTAGGGTTAATATAAAAAATATCTTCTTTTGAGACTTTGGAACAGAATTGCACAGTTGTCGCTATCGTGCAGTTTTTGCAAGATAAACAACCTATGCGAACGACGCTGAGCTCTACCATTGAGGCGCACCGCAGATCGATCACGCATTGACCAACAGTGAATGCCATGTCATCACAGCTCAAAGAAACGGACTGGAAGCGCTAACGAACGTAGAACATTGACGAAAAAATTATTTAATAAAATATAAACATATCATTCTTGAATAACGTAAAATGTAATACGAGAAGTTTATTAAATAATAATTTGATAAAATATGAAAGATATAAAATGAATGATAGCCCTGTCTCCTATTGTTTTTCTTTTGTCTTTTATAGGCGAATTAAATTATAATTATTAAAGATAAATTTATAAATATTTAAAATAACAAAGTAGCTTAAAATTTATATAAAAACTCCAAATATATTTATGTAAGCAAATTCTACAGATGTTGCTGTATATCAATATGTATAGAAACATTAATCATTGGTGTTATATATCTTTGAAATTTTTAGAATTAAAAATATTTAAACACGCAAGGTGGTCAAGGTCACCAGAATCCTCAAGTCTGCCGGGATAATGGATAGAGAAGTCAAGTATAATTATTGACTAAATACAGTAATTTGATTATATATAATAAGAAAATACCTGTGTTGTCATATCCAGTGAATACTGTCGCATGTCGCGCCTAACACAGGCCAGATAGATGGCTGTTTGCAGAACACGGTCACTCGTTAGCGACACAGTGAGTCCAGTGTGGACCTCTTTTGTTAGCCGTTCCTATTGAACGTCTTAAAATCTAAGTGGAAGTGGAACCGTGTCTTTAGTTACTTCGGACAATGGCAGCCATTTTAACGATCTTCGGCCTTATACAATGATTACTTCTATATGAATGGTCATTTTAAATATTTTCTTATATAATTCTTTTTCGTATTATATACGCATTTTATAATAAACTGTTGCTTTAAATAGCCTCACGAAAAGTACACTTCTTCGAATCTAATATGATTACGAATAAGCTTATCAAATCGGATTGAATCCATCGGTTTCGGGAAAAAAGGATTAAATGTTATATGAAGCTCGCTCAAGAAAATCTGTTTATTTTTATCTCAAATAGGAAAACGACGCTGTAAAATAACACGTATATAGATACACATATAATACATAAATATGTGTAAACCCTCTATATACATGGGAAGATACTACATAGACACACTTATATTATGATGATGATGATACACATATAATACATAAATATGTGTAAACACTCTATATACATGGGAAGATACTACATAGACACACTTATATTATGATGATGATGATCGTAGTAGATGTCGATAGAATCACAGGATAACCTTACTACCTGTTATCCTGATACATCTATTAGCTGATTCTCACAGTATCTATGGGAAGCATTACGAAGGAGCCCTTTGTCCAACAGTGGACTTCCGTGGACCGATAATAATCATAATGAAACGATACATAGTTGTCTATGAAGCTCACGTAAAATGTGTCTTCATTTCCACTAGGGAACTTATGCGTAGGGTTAATGTGTGTGGCGTGCTGTCTGGTGCCGGCATAATAATAGCGTCATTCGATATCTTCCCGTGGATCTTATGAGAACCAGCTGATGTACCAAAATAATAACTAGTAGCATTATCCTGCTATCCAATCAAAATCTACTGTTTTGCAAGTCGCCTGCCAGCCGTGGAGATTATAGAAAATGGGGGTATTTTTGGAGGATTTAAGGGGGTTTATGGGGCTTTAAGGAGGAGGCCCATGTCCGCAGTGGACTTCCACGAGCTGACGATACTGATGACGATGACGCACAACGTTACCGATACGTATTCAGCCGTTTATATTTTTTTAAATTAATTTATTTAAACTTCTTACACAATGTGTAACGGCGAACTTAATGCCTGAGGCATCTCTGCCAGTCTACTTTTGTCTATTTACTACTTTCAGAAGAAGCTATAAAAATAGTATTTTTATGGAAATAATAAAATAGAGAGTTCATAATGCAGCAAGAGCACACCGTATCAGTTGAAATATAAGGTGTGTATTGGGGATTTTGTTTGTTATTGGTTTCAGTGTTACAAAAATAGTTACATATTATATGCAACTGGAAATTACTATTTTTATGTAAAATGAATTTGTTCAGTTATATAAAATACACAGACTCGAATTACAGTATATTACAGTACGTTTGGCAACCCTAGCGATGGATAGTCATAAAACATAATGGCACATATAAAATTATATATTTTTCTCAACGACTACGGACACGAACATTGTAGGCAAATACTTTGTTGCAAATAGTTCATAACGGTCATTTATGTAGTTCATAGTGCGCATTGTTAGGTTTCTATAAATCAATTGACGCAAACTCCTAGTGGCTACATACTTAATAGGAAAGAGTATTATCTAACTATACTAGTATAAAATTGTTAAATGTCAAATTTTGTAAATCAAAGATAGTTAAAAAATACTACACAGATCGACTAATTAAGGGCTTATGGAACCTTAAATTTTATATACTTTTATTATATAATATATTCTTATATAATGTTTCATAGTTAAGTTTGTGCGACCATTTTAAGAGACATCCTATACAGGACTTCCATTGATTTTTATTATAAAAATTCAGTATTCATTATATAAAAACTTGTTTGTATTCATGACATTATAAACACATATTAAGATTAAAACTGTCACGCTCAGTCACGGAGGTGATTTATGCGTCTACAATATTCGTAGATAAATTATAGTGTTAGTGTAACAAAACAGACACAATAAGTTTTCATATGTGTTAGTTGAAAAATGAAGCGTATTACGGAAACATATGATAAAACAAATTCACAAAAATATCTGCCTTGAATTATGATTCAAGGCAATGTATTATTTCTTTCAAACAGCAATGTGCGGATATGAATGATTTCAATAGTCGACTTATATATAGCTACTAATTTTCAAATTCGATATTTATGTAAAGTTAGTAGTATACTATTTCGTTAATTCAAATTTTTCGAATAATTTGTTGATTCGAATGAATTCATTTATATTGTTCGTAGTCACACATCGCGACTATCACTCCTATTACCTATTTATCTCTTAAATTTACCTCAAAGTATCATTAAGTATATATTAAGTATAATCAAGTATAATTAATATAAAATCTGAAAGTTCCCAACTGACCTGTCGATATTGTATTATCGACAAAATAATGTATGTCTTCACAATGTCGATTAAAGTGTGTGTGTAAGTAATTTATTTCAAAGGTCTAGAAAACAAAGCACTATCCTCGACGCCTTTGAAGTGTGAATTCTTCGTGACCTACCTTCAAATTGACGTCATCGATGTAAATAAAATCGCTATAATACCTACGCGTATTGATGGTATCTTTGTATGATTTGATTTTTGATAAAACGTAATAATTATATAATATTTTTTTTTAATTATGAGACGCATTAGAATACTCGACATCTAACATAATTAAGAATACAATATATTGCAACACATTAAAAACTATGGTGATAGTAAAAAATTGTAGCAAATATATGTCGTAAGTAGGTATATGATTCTAGTGGCTAATGTAAGCTACGTAATAGTATAAAGCTTTTTAAGTGCACAGCGGGTTGCATAAAAATGTCTTAAAAATGTCTCATGTCAATGAAACAGTAAAATGTGTTTACAGCCGTCTGGTTGGAGGCGGAAACGCATAATTCCAACATTAAACTCAGTTTTATTATCAAATGGACACAACTCTTTATTAAACTGCATACAAAATATTTGCAGACAAGTGGACTCCCACTTGTCTGCAAATTTTTTACGTTCACCTTTACGTTTTTTTCATCGCATTTTTTACATTCACTCACTCCCTTTTTGAAAGTCATCGTTTAGGCTTTGCTATGTTGAGCTTATTAATATAATAAATAGAAAACTTGTGTATTTATAATAAATATAAATGTATGAAATTAGGACCTGGAACAAGAAATAATATTGTTTTTACAGAGATACCATGCAAGCAAGACAAGATTGTATCAATTTTTGTAAGGCAAGTCAGTGAAACGGGTGAGTTTTGTTTAATAGGTGAGTTCAAAAAAGAAGTGTAAAAGAAATGAATAAATAGCTACGAATTTAGTGTAGCAAAGTGGCTACGAATTTTGTAATATGGCTACGTATTTAGTGTAGTAAAGTCATTACGAATTTAGTGTAGCAAAGTGGCTACGAATTTTGTAATATGGCTACGTATTTAGTGTAGTAAAGTGATTACGAATTTAGTGTAGCAAAGTGGCTACAAATTTTATAAAGTGGTTACGAACTGAGTGTAGTAAAGCAGCTACAATTTTATTGTAGTAAAATGACTACGAATTTATTGTAGTAAAGCATAGCAGATGTAATACACTCAGACATAATGTACCCCTTTTAAAGCCAGATGAGTATGCAGACTTTATCAACTTACACGATACCAATTACAGAAAATAACTTCAACTTAGAAAACAATATTGAAATTATGTTTTATAGATCCTATCAATTATCCATGCATAAATTTATAGGTATAGATTGTATGGCGCCGGTATAATAACAGCATCCCATTTCTTCTCGTGGATGCTGTGCCACAACCAGTTAACGGATCTATGAGTATAATGAGCAACAGCGTTATCCTGTTATTTAATCATAATCTACTGCGATCTAATAGACGCTTGCCAAGCAATGGGATTATGGCAATTCATTCCTTTTTAAAAAAGATGTCTATGTCTAGCAGTGGATTCCATGTACTAATGATGATGATGATAGGTATAAATTGTGACTTGTTCTTTTCATTTAGTTCAGGAAATACTTAGTCTTTGAGCTTGCAAATAGAGTATATGGGTAGGCGACACCGGCCCCCGAGCTACTACTGTCTCTTTCTACTCCTTCCGAGATAGTAGTATTCTATATCCTATAGTCCTTTTCCCAAATTCTATATTCTTTTCTCAATATAGCTTTCCTACCTCAACCTCTTTCTTTTTTTTCCTTTTTATGGGAACGCAATGAGAAACTTTAACGTTTTTAAACCTTCTAAACCCGAACGTCTCGTTTCCCGCAGGTGCGAAAAGTGGACTACGGATAGCCACTTTGCTTATAGCAAGTAGAAAAAAGTGGTCTCTGCCTACTACAATTCTTCTGTAGTATAGTGGTCAGTATCCTTGCCTGTCACGCGGGAGACCGGGGGTTCGATTCCCCGCCGGAGACCCAAAGAAAAAGGCGTGATTTTATGTATGTATGTTCTTTTCATTGCAAATGTTAAAATACGTGTTAATATTAATCAACATACTATTATTTAATATCGTTTTAAAGGTTGTTATTATTTTTATTTATTATATAACCAGTTACCGATTCAAAATATATTTAGTTCGCTTGGGAAAATCCCGAAATTTAATTGTTAAATACGAAGCATATATCCCATATTAGCGAGCGTTTAATCAGATTTGGGTTGGCACATAACATCTGGTTTGTTTATCACAGTTAGACCGCGCAGAGCGATGGATTCTCGCACACTCGAACGCAATCCAATTGCAACCGCAACTTTGATTGCTTTTCGGTTGGTCAATATTCACTTATATGTCTGTTTATTCTATTATGACACTAGTTGAAATCCGCAGTTTCGTGCGCGTTGACAATACAATTACGATAATGATTATTCATAATTTAAATCCGGTTTAAAGTCTATATTAACTCTTCTATAGTTTGGATAATTAGCCATTAAAACTTCTTCAATAAATATTCTGAATAAAGGACATTTATGATAAATAAAAAAGTATTAAAGATTAATTAGTAAAGATTAGGAAACCCCCATAGATGCTCGCACAGGCTACTGAATGACGCATACCCTGTTTAGTGCGGGCAAATGCGAGTTGGTAGTATGCATTAGGCATTTTCTGCGCATATAACTGAAATTATATAATAATTTTATTTATAATTCGTTTAAAATATGTTTTAATATCCCTAAAAAATAATTTACGATAATTGTAACATAAATCATAAGCGTTTATAATTCATTTAATAACACAACGTGGTTTAATTATTGCGTTATTAATGTGTGTATTACTATTAATATTTACTCTATAGTTATCAGTAATAATAATACAGTAAAATATGTCGAAACCTCAATCTAACAAACATTTCATGGATTTACATGAACGTCTGAAAAGACGTAGATTCAACAGTACAAATACGTTTGAATTATTAAATAGTTTGTTTAGGTAACTACTCGTAAGTAAAGTGTTAAATAATTCAAACTTATTAGAACGGTCTAATCGCAGATTACTCATCATATGCTCGAATGAAATGCTTAACTAGAACAATACCCAGTAGTTATTTATTTATCATCATATATATCAAATTATTGTTTGCATCAAAGTTTAATCATTGCTATTTCAAACAATGTTCCATTTTAATTAAGAGCACTGATAAAGGGGTGAATTCTGTATGTTTTAATTTACTAACAAAATTAAATCGGAACATGTTAAATGACAAGTAGAGACAAATAATCAATTGTTGTAAAGACGTGTAGACTTTACAATAAGGCTACTTCGACACACAAAAAGATCTTGACATCTTTGGATCCCAGCGCAGTACTCTACATATTAACTGGATATTAAGTCCAAAATTAAGGAAGCTCTAACCTCTTAGCCTTGCTTACGGCTACAATACAATTTAACAATATAATTTAGCCACCTCAGACTTTATCTTAGTGTATTGGACAATAATACATAGTTCTTAGATTTTCATTTATTATAGTTTAATTATTTGTCAGGTTTAGTTATTCCATATACATTGCTTTTGGTTCACTGTGTGCAATTTTAATTAATATATTGTATTCTGCTTATTATGGTTATTACATGTAAATGTACTTTTTAATAAATAAATAAATAAATTGTATATGGTACATGAATTGGTGTATAAAAAAGTGTCATCTAAAATATTATATTCCTGTGTGTTATATTAAAAATATCCCGATATATTATTAGTATTGCTATGTATATTATTAGTAGAGATGCTGTTATTTATATTTATATTGTCTACGTGCTATTCAGACAAATCTTGGTCCAAATAAACAAAAATAGAACATTAAACCAATTATTTATCTCCATCTTTTCCCGTGAATGCTGTAAAAACCAGCTAAAGGATGTACCAGGATAATAGGCAGTAGAGTTATTAAATCAAAATCTAAAGTGATCTCTCCTTTTTGAGGAAGAAACCCTTGCCCAGCAGTGAACTTTTACCGGCTGGTGATGATAAATGAATGGTATACATAAATACATAGAAGTCGGGTGAGACTACTCTATTTTAAAAAAGTCCCAAATAAAATAAATTACAAATAATACATGATTCTCCTATACTAGCCATCTTTGCATGTTTTTGCAAATCTTTCGTTATCAGAATATATAACTATGAACCACTATTAGAACTTGAACTTTATTTAACACCCTTTAATGATAGAATTTGAGCATTCGCTTAATTAATTCAAAATTGTATTAACAATAAAAAAAAATAAAGAAAGCTGAATTAAAGCACCATAAAGAACTCGTTTTCATGCTAGTGTGACTGGGTCACCTTAGAGCATATACTACTCGGTAAAATGTGGGTGAAATAATCACAGCCCAGTAATTACTGAATTAATAGGTGAAAGTGTGTGTGTTTCAAGTGATCTCTTTTAGTTTATTTCAGGAACTAATGCACATTTCGCTGATTATTTTCAATATCTCATAGGACATAAGTAATTCCTTTTATCTACGGAACGAATGCAAACCTTCTTCGTGGTTCAAGAGTCCTTATATATTTCATTCGATTTGAATTTGAAAAATTCTCTGAGAAAATCATACAATTTTCTTCGTACTTATTGGGGCGGTTAAGCATTCAAGCAAGTATTTACATTGAACAAGTATGATAGCTACCCATTGATGTGTATGTATTAGGTAGATAATAAAACAATTTTATAAATGTACCCAAAGTGGGTACATTTATAAAATTGTTTTATTACATTAAGTATGTACACATGTTTATCAACCAGCCAATAAACAGACAGTCTGTGATAGTCCGTGTTTCATTGTATTCAATCACATCCCCATAGACCACTTATCATATTTTTCGGTTTTGGCTAGACACTTCGCTTTTAAAACACTAAAAATTCAATATTAGCTAATATTGAATTTTTACAAATTCATCAATTTCAAATGTGTTTATGATAGCTGTTAGTACTACTCACTTTGAAATATTAAACTTTCTGATTGTAGTGAAGTCATCACTGATCCCTGATGTCGATATAGAACACTTTAAGTATCACTTTAAGTAACACTAGGCGAAAACATCAAAATTCTACTGTAAGCCGATCATTTCTCGTAATTCAAATATCCATTTAAAAATAAATTATCCAATATTATTCAATAAATAGAATTGTATATAATTTAGTCTAATATAATCTAACATAACAATATTATGTATTTCGTTGCACAAGTACACGAAAAAGAAAATAAAAGGTTTACGTCTTTTTTCTGTACGAGGCCAAAGTTGTCATGTTTAATCTAGTGCAATTGGAATAACCTGAAAGTTTGAATAGAGCCACGCGAGCCGTTACACTGCGTTCGTCTTTATTGAGGTTTGGTTTATATACTCGAACTCTTAATCTGTTTAATTTATACCATTCACTCGTCCCTCTTAATTTATGTAGAATAGTATTCTATTTACACAAACTCTTAAATATTTATACCGAATTATTTATATTACTTAAACTTTTATCGGCTTAGTTGGTTTCGAAAGGATCCCAAAAAGTAAAACTTGTCAGTATTTATGAAAATATATAAATAATAATAGTTTCTAATAATAATAATAGTACCATAGTTAATTAATGATAGTTCCTAAGTAAAAAATAAATTTTCATACAGTTTTGGTAGCTTAACTATCACATAGAATTCGTAATGCAAAATGATCCTTGCTTTATTAGTTCGTCTTAAAGTACAGTGCAATTTGTTTTATAAATTCCAGGTGTGCAGAGGTGATAGGTGCATGTAGTACTAATAATAAAATTTAACTACGCATGTATAAGCTGCAAAATTATAAATGTTGCTAACAATAAGCATCATTCAATCATCAGCTCGTGATAATCCACTGCTGAACATAGGACTCTTTCTTAAAATGGATGGATTAGTAATAATGTTCACGCTTGGAAGGTGCCTTCGAGATCGCAGTAGATTTTGATTGAATCAAAAAAAAATGACAACGCTGACCATTATCCTGACACGTCCCTTAGCTTGTTCTCACAACATCCACAGGAAGAGATGAAGTGACGCTATTATTATACCGGCGCCACACAACCGTTTGTCTAGCTATGAACAAGTTCCACTAACACTCGCCTATTAAAACCCATGGCGTCCTATTTCGCTAAGGCTCAATGTCAGTTACCTACTCGAACTGGGTCTAACACACACTACTCGTACATAAATCTATTGGAGCACTAATTCAGATAGATATCAAGTTTATGGCCGCTATATAATTTATCGGATAATAAAACTTAATTTAGCACGCACAAATTATAACTGTAGTTATCAGATTTTATAACGCTCATGCAAATTTTATGATACAACGTCTTAGATTGATCTTAAACTGCGACAAATGTCTTATTAATATTAAATTCCTACTAAATAGTAATAGTAATCGCATTATTTCTGTCAATAGCTCAGTCTTTAAATTTAGTACAAAACAAAGTAGCTATCCGCATTTGTTTATCTCTTTGTTCATTTAGTTCTTCTAAACTACGAAATTTATTTTGATGCTGTTCTCGGTATAATTTAGAAAATAAATATTCACATAGACAGAGCTACGGGCAAAAACTAGTAAAACATATTAATTTCATGTGCCTTTAAATTTACTCGTAAATAAAGATTGTTCTTTACATGGTGTAATACCTTGGAAAATGTCACAGTCTGAAAAAAATATTCGCCACAAAACTTAAACGATGAAGTATCAATATCAAAGTGTTATCTGTGCATTTAAATATTTGGGGAAAATCTGTGCAGATCTAATAGCGGCCATACAATATGAATCGTCATCATTATCATCATCAAATATGATGATATAGACTAGGCGCGGTCTTCATCGCCGAACAAGTGTCGCTCGTATCGCGCGACACGCAGACCTCAATGACACTATCCGTCGGGTACTTGCCGCCGTTAATATACCGAGTATCTTGGAACCTAATGGTCTCAATCGTATATGACGGTAAAAAGCCTGACGGAATGGTACTAGTCCCGTGGAGGATGGGACGGCCTTTAATATGGGATGCTATTTGTACTTACGTCGACATTCTGACACCGTCACATCATTCAGAGACAGTCGTTGAGGCTGGCGACACGGCTACCGATACTGATTTCCTCAACCGCCTCAAATATTTTTCGATCGACACCAATTATATTTTTGAAGCATCTGAAGTAGAAACTTTAGAGCCTTGGAGAGCAGGAGCTCATAAAGTTTTCAAAGAGATCGTGACCATCTAGTCAGCACAACAGGAGAACAGAATGCTAGCCGCTATTTAGCTCAACGAGGAAATGCAGTCAACATAATGGGCACCCCACCAACCGACAAGAGTGAACCTCTCTTAGAATATTTATAGCTTTAATTATTACTATTATTCTTACTTACTTATTACTTATTATTCTTACTTATTTACTTTTATTCTTACTATCTGTATGTAATGTAAATATATGTAAGATCAAAAAAAATATAATGATAACACTAGTTATCATAAAAGAAGCTACAGGTTTGGTCTCATAAAATATCTTCTTCAACCTTGTTTTTTCAATTTTGAGGTGAACCCTGCACCGTCCGCAATCCCTGCGATCACTATATTATTCGGACACAAACTAAGATTTCGTCTTTTTGAAAATATGGAAGAGATAAAGTGATTTAAAGTAAATGTTAGAATATATCACCCATCTAGCACCTAGTCAAGGTAAGCATTGCTTAACCCCGTGATCGATTCTAATGGCGAATTGCATCGAACCTTATACAAAAGTATAAGCATTGATTGAAATCAACAAGGGCAACATAAGACAAGTGAACAGCCACAATGATTTCTAATAATCCAAACAATAGAAGATGAGAATGAGATAGAACGAAATGATTAATGAAAAGCTTTGATTACTTTTATAGATTCGTTCATTATTTTATGAGTAGTCCTTACAAGTCCTTATTACTGGAAATTTTTAATTTTCCTATTAATTATTAAAACATAATAATGGAGCTTTTAGAATATCAGGTAAATAAATAATTCAGTCCGTAAGCTTACTGCTATAATTTTTAAGAAATATGCCTGTAAAATTGTAAAATTATAGACGCTTGGTATAAATCAATAAGATTGTTATTATATTATTAGTCTCAAACAAAGGGAAGAGAAATCGAAAATATAGTTATAATAAAAAGTAATAAATATAGTAGGTATATAGAAACTAAAAAAATCATAATTAGTATTCATTAAAAAAATCTGAAAGCCACTAAATTAACGTTTGATTTTTATAAATATATATTGATTTTTATAAAAATTAAAATAATGATTTTTATATAAGAAGAAACCAAAATAAGCAAGAAAAATATAATTCTTACAAAATTAACGGCTATGCAGGACATGTTTAATAACAGGGTAACAGAATGAATGTATAATAACAGGATAAACAGGAGACGGGTTCCCAGATGGATAAATAAAAATTAGACTGGTCATTAAAATAAACTAATTAGTCGTTGTTATTAGTTTAATTCCTTTAACGACCAAAATAATAAAATGCTTATAGGAAAGTTCTTCAATAAAATAAACTGACTAACAATTAGTCTTGTTATTAGTTTAATTCCTTTCCTCATCATTCATCATCCCATTTACTGTATTCAGAGGAAGAGCCTAATCAGGGTATAACCCACTACGCTGAGCTAATGCGAGTTGGCAGACTTCACACGACACCGAGAAAATCCCTCAAACATCTAGGTTTCCTCACGATATTTTCCTTCACCATTTGAACCGAATGATAATTCATTATTATTATAATAATACGCACGATTTCGAAAAGTCAAAGATGCGTGCCTGAGATTCAAACTCGAGATCTAAGTCTTTGCATCTATGATCACATCACTAAGCCATCCTAACTAAGCATCCTTTTAGTCCGTTCAAAATAAAATTGCTTAAACAGAAAAGTTCTTTGAAGAACTTTCATTAATCAAGTGGAGTGTGACGAACTTCTAAATCGTTCCGACGATTTAATTTCACAAGTCCACTAATTACGTCCTTCTTACATGATCAAAATTTGTGGATTTTTAAATTCACCTTCTAATCTGTAAAGTTTATTTTGTCTCAAATGTGTGTTTTTATTTTTGCCTATCCAAGAATAATAATAATAATATTCTGGACACTTTTTCACACACACTGATCTAGTCCCAAACTAGGATTCCCTGTATC
>WUAW01000924.1:25928-40191 GCA_017165845.1 Thaumetopoea pityocampa | reverse complement strand
TCAATAAATTCATATTTATGTATTCATGTATTATGTTGTACTTTTATTGTAGTAGTGTATTTTTATCCTATATTTATGTGTTTGTGTATTACATCTATCTATTAGTGTATTATATAAGCTTTAACCAAGAACCAGGTAAAAAGGCGTGACTGTATGTATGTATTTTATTCTAGCTTTTGTCTGCGGCGTCGTCCGTGTGAATGTTGGTGTTCCACCATATGGAAAATCCCGAAACAATAATAGATTTATATAAGAAGTCTTAGTACCATTTTTACTTGAGCTCTCGTACCTTAACGACGACTACTAAAATAGAGATCAAACTGTATCTTCAATTATAATAGATCGATTTCAATAAAATATGCGCAGTATTTAAGTCGGAATAGTACCTTTAAGACTGTAATAGTTTGACCAAAATCCATCAGCTAGTTTTTGTGTGAAGCTCGAATAAACAAATAAACAAGCAAACAAACAAACATTGCCGGATTTGGTTTCAGAAGCCCTTAATTAGTCGATCTGTTTAGTTTGTTTTTAAATATCTTTAATTATTGAAATTTTTACATTTAACAACTTTATAATAGACTACATTATTTATTACAGGTAACTTATTTAACACAACAACAGAGAACTTATTACAATTAGTCTGACAACTGTGTTCAAATCGTCTGACTTTAGAATTTAAATTACAATTTTCGTAACACGACCAAAGGAAACATTTCAAAAAATACTTTCAGCTTTTGCGGGCGTGCAGTCGGAACTAGTTAAGGTCATTAGAACTGGAGTGAAAACGCTTCTGATTCCTGTGGAATGGCTAATTGCGTTTCCCCCTAATTGTTGCTATATAATGGTACTAGTCGAGCGTGGGCCTGTACGCTTAGGCTTGTTATTAAATGTACAGTAAATACTATAAATTACTTAAAATTATGTCGTAAATTAAAATTAACAAACACTGAAATGTATGCGTTATTGAGTTTACAAATACCAAACAACCCAGATCCAGTATCAGAAATTTTTTATGCAATTAAATTTAATTGGAGTCGCATCTGACACACTTTGATTGGACATTTAAAAGCGCGGCGTATACTAAACCCATTCAGTAAAGTACTCTTTTTATAGCAGTTTAGTTAGAAATCCTAAACTTGTTAACGACAGTAACCACGTACATATCGACGGTTGAAAGGTAATAGGGTATTTGTCGCTTACAAAAAGCAAATTGTTCCGGAGAGCAGTTTAAAGTTGGGACTGCAGAAAAGCGGCTTTTTTATTTATTGTCATATCGTGAAAACAGAAACAGCTCTAAAACTCTAAAAAACCATGAAAAATAAAAACATTAATTGTCAAAGCATTTATTTATTTGATTCGACATTTTTTAATGTGGTTTTATGTCACTTAAATCAATTGATTTTGATTAAATCAATGAATTGATTGAATTCTTTGCTTAAGCAATAAGTGACGAAAAATTCATCGTAGAGCCATGGGAGAAAGCGCGTTCGAAAAAGCGGACAATTTTAAGTAGGATGGCATACATAACTAATATAATACATACACAGATACATTCACGCCGGTATCCCATAAGGGTAGGCAGATACCATAGTTTGCCATATACTACGATCCTGACACACCTCTTTCGCTTCATCCACATCCTCACATCTTTTCATACACATTCGTCGATTAAGGATGCTACCAACTTGACCTTTTTGAAAGAAGTTGTTGTTCTCGCCCTCTTCTGACACTTCCACTCACATTTGCCCGGTATATGCGTTTCGTCAATCGAATCACACTCATTCTTTCTAAATGATATTATTAATTTTAATATAATATTATTTTTTTTTTTCAAGTTAGAATGGTACAGTTGGACTACTTTTTTATACTACTAAATAATCTTCTAATTCTTAANCAAGTTGTTGTTCTCACCCTCTTCTGACACTTCCACTCACATTTGCCCGGTATATGCGTTTCGTCAATCGAATCACACTCATTCTTTCTAAATGATATTATTAATTTTAATATAATATTATTATTTTTTTTTCAAGTTAGAATGGTACAGTTGGACTACTTTTTTATACTACTAAATAATCTTCTAATTCTTAATACGTACACTCCTGGCAGAGTGGTTGTGGTCCAGCCCTCCAAGCCAAGCTGACATTCGACAATCACTATCGCTAATAGAAACGAAAAAAATTTATTGGAATGACACTTCTATTCGATAAGTCACGTATGACTTGGCGATTAGAAGTGTCATTCAAATACATTTTTTTTTCGTTTCTATTAGCGAAAGCGATTGTCGAATGTCAACTTGGCTAGGGGGGCTGGATCGTCAGGTTGGTTGCGGCTTTTGGGAGACATCTCCATTTCTTTCTATTCGTAGCATTGTGTGTATATTCACTAAGGGGACACTTCGTAGACAATTTAATGAGCTCTGTCCATCTTATGGGTGACTGTGGGTGCACTGCGAGACCTTTTTACTTTGACTAATAAACCTTTCTATACATATAGATCGATATATATCAGATATAGCCCGTTAAAATGGCCCTACTTTAACGCATTCATATTTTGAGTGGATTTACACACGGTTTGATTCATCTTCAAAGTCTTATGATATGAGACTTAGAAGTTGAATTCTACTAGGTTACCAGATCCCTCATCAAAACATTAAGTGGCTAGGAATTCATGAGTTTAACAATCCAAACTACGTATAAGCTACTACGGATAACCACTCAACTGCTCGTGCTCAAATAATTAACACTTAAAAGTTCAGAGGTAAAGCCGAACAAGGTAAATACTAAACTATGTACCGTCCGGGGCTAGTTTCGAATAGTTCAGGTGTTATTTCAGTGAAGATACTTTGGGAACGTTAATACGATGTCAAAAAGTTTACATTAATATTCGTTAAACTGTAACTAAGGATTTTGAACTAGTACATCTAAATATATCATTTTTTGTAAACTGTAATTACGTAAATCATAACAGTAAATTAAATTCCACATTCAACCAAAAGCAGAGCTCTTATTTGATGATTCTTCTGCTGCGTGTACGATCATTCAACAACATAATATGATAGTGACAGCAAAACAATTTAGCTATAGGTAACAAAAATAATGTATTACTTGTTTAATCCATTTGGACCATAATTCTAGTTATTAAGGCGACTCTATGTTCACGACTTCTATGTTTGTAAAAACGCCGTGACATTTATTAAAAAAAAATAAAAGCATTTATTTATTTTATCATTTTAAATGTGGAGATTACAACATTTATGAATGAATGAAATAGAAGTTACATTAAGTTTTGTGGAAAAGCAAATTTTTATCCTAAACCAATTAATAGTAATGATAATCTAACATTTATAAAAACAAACGGAGGCCAATTTAATATTAATTGTTTTAATAAGTAACAATAGAATCCTTCAGGCGGCTTCAATCGTACTCTGGACGGCCATTGGCGAAATTGCTTTGTCCTAAATTGCTGTTGGCTCCCCTGCGCCTAATTAACTTTTAAAATCTACGAATACTGTAAAAAGAAATAAAATTTGAATTTATCTAACTTTTAAGGACGCAATTTTTTGAATTGACATTTGGAAAACGAAAAATTATAAGGTCTTCGAAATATTAATTTAAATTTATAATTAGAAAATTTCGAAGAAATTACATGCTTTTAAGTATAAATAAATACCTCATTGATTCATCATTACTAAATATAGAAACTCACAATGTAAACACATACCTATATAAAGCCTATGGTTACAACTTCCGTTTCCTACCTACTAAGGATAAAGTCATTATAATTACGCCATTATAAAGAATTTCGTTTTTTCGCATGAAAATCTATATATTGGCTATCTGCTAAATATACTTAGTTTATATTATTGCAATAGCTGTAGGTTTTCCCTTTTGTAAATAAATAAATAAAATAAATAATATCATGTTTACATATACATAGAATACATTATTAATTTAATATTTATTATGTTATATTAGAATTAATATTATATTAATTAATATTCCGTCGGTTGCAGGTACCCGCAACCGACGATCATGTATGAAAGCGTTGATGAAAGTAGAAGAAGCGTAAGATACATGTCAGGTTCGTAGAAAGTGGAAAGAAGTGGTCTCTGTCTACCCCAGCAGGAAAAAGGCGTGACTATATGTATGTATATTATAATTAATGAATTAGATTTCATCGAAATGAGTATATTTTATATGCTTTCAACGCCCCTATTGTAATCATATAAAAGCGATGGCAGCTACTGTGGTCATTCTAATCATTGTTTGATCACTACTTGAGAGTTACATATATACATACACTCACTCCGATATCCCATAAGGGTAGGCAGAGACCATAGTGTATACTACATACATACATACAGTCAAGCCTCATTCCCATTGGGGTAGGCAGAGACCACTTCTTTTCACCTGCTACGATCGTTCAATGTACTAGTAGCAGAGTGGCTATCCGCAACCCACATTTCGTCCCCGCGCGCAACGAGATGTGTCGGGCGGCGAACCACAACACCGCTATTTTATAAGGTTAAAAATGTTAAAGTTCCTCATTGCGTTCCCGCGGCTTAATGGAGAGGAAAGGAAAAAGGATGAGGTGGGAAAGGTGTATTGAGAAAGGAATATGGAATTTTGTAATAGGATTATAGGCTATAGGATACTACTATCTCGGAAGGAGTAGGAAGAGACAGTAGTAGCTCGGGGGGCCGGGGTCGTTTACCCGTATACTTAAGTCTATTTGCCGGACAGGCTAAAAGACTAAGTACTCCCTGACCGTACTTGAGAGCTGTTGTCGCCAATTCGAGTAATGTAATATTCGTAAATAAACATGAAATGTAATAACTGTAATTTTGAAACAGGTTTTTGCTGTTTACTTTTGTTTGAGATTTTCATTCGCATTATGAACCGGCGGTTATATAAGCATAAGGAATAGTAAACGTGAATTTTAATGCATTAATTATTCTACAAGTCATATTTACACTTCTATTAACACATTTGTAGACCCTTACATTCGGAAAATCGGGTCTGTTCGATTTCTATGATACACGGAAGAAGTATTTGTGAAATTCAAAGTTAGATAGATATTTATTACGTCAGCCTAGGTGCGTGCCTGCGTGCGCGTGTGTGTGTGTGTGTGTGTGTGTGTGTGTGTGTATACGCGCGCGCGCGTCTGTAGTCTTCACGATCCAAGGTGTGTACCTTACAGCAGAAGTTATCTTTAATGAAAAAAAAATGCTTCTTGCTCTACCAAAATATGTCATGATGATTAAGATTATGATCTGACAGGACGAATACATCACTTTCAGCTTTAAATATAACCAATAAATGAATAAGTGGTGGAATCCATAAGTTTCGGAATATACCAGCGTTTTTAAAACAGAATTTAATTGAAGTTTATACAATGCTCCGATTGAATTCTGTTCCATAAATTATGCATCGAACATTTCCGGACTAAAAATTCAAAATAGATGGTTATTGCACCTGTGTGATCATGGTCTCTCCAGAAATTTGAATGAAAAAAAAAATGATTATTTACATTGTGGAATCCAAATACGTTTATTTAATATTAGAAATATAGTAGAAAAGAATGATGCAAACAATGATGTTGATGAAGACATTGTCGATTACGTCGTGATGTCATCAGTTGTACCTACAACTCAGGTCAGTGTGGTAGAAGAGGTTATATCGGAAAAGGTAAAATCTTCCACTGAAACGAGTGTTATCCTGGTGGCTTGCCACCGTCCTAACGGTTGATGTCTGGACGCTGTAATTATGCTGTGTTGCTACTAATTAACTTCATCGTGACTCAGCTCTCTAAGATAGTGTCGACATTAAAGAGTTGCGCTCTCTGTCGAAACCGTTTGGCAGGTTAAGTAGATCATCACAGTACTACGATGTACTCTCTCAGTGACATATAACACGGCCAAACCACAACAAACAAGGCAAGTATTAAACGAGTATATTTTTTATGCACGTTCAAGTATTATTTTATGTATTTTATCTTTTCTAACATTTTCACTTACTCGGGTTTTTATTTGTTGTTGCATCTACTTCAAAGTCTGTGCAATACCTAAAGGTTGACTGGTACAGAATGTCCTTAGCATTGAGTCCGCTTTAACATATAAAATGTATGAAGTGTAATTAAATAAATATATAAATAAACATCAATGATGCTTATGGTATCACTACTATCCATCCAAAGGTTGCCTGGAAGAGATAGCTTATAGTTAAAATAATAATAATATAAAGCCGCCTGTTGTAACTTTTTGGTATTTGTTTTTCAGTAATTAATTGTTTTTGGTGTCTCGATAATTATCTATCTATGTATCAATAATATTAGCTATCTAGTAAAAATCACCAGTCCAAGTATTCCAACAAAAGCATTTAGCGAGTCATAGATCCTCGTTAAATCAAAACAGCCAGAATGGATGTCCGGCACCTGCCGTGCTCCAAGCTTTATATCAACATTATGGGACAGTTATTTCAGCCGAGAGAGATCCGTATAGCTCTCCAGTGAATATCCCACGAACGAAATGCCATATCAAGCAATGAATTTTCGCAGAAATATTTTTATTCCGAATTCATTGTGGCGAGAGATTTTTTTATTATGGGGATTAAATTAATTCTACTTTAGTCGTTTATGATAAGTTACATGTATACCTTGATGCACAAAAAAGGCTAGTCCTCCACATAACGTTTCTAATACAATTTATTACCCTTTTGTAAGGAAGGGTGTGACTCGCAAAGTCGAATTTAGTCTTTAACGTCCTGTCGCATAGAGGACAATGTAATTAGCCAAAAGAGTTGTATGTATGTATATATATGTTTCCTTAGGTCACTTTAGATTTTACTTTTAAGAGATTATGATTACCATCAAGTTATCTTAAGTTAGGTTCCCTTAGGTTTTGTTATTAAGAGATAACGCTTAGCATCAAGTTGTCTTAAGCGTAAATATTTTCTAGACGGCGTGTCAGGTCTGCCAACCATTTTTTATAACCAGGGGGAAATGTCTGTCGCATATCTCAGAAAGGTTATGTGGGGCTCGCACCATCTAAAACCCCCTGAGTGATCTTCTCTAGCCCATTATTTCGAAGCCATGTGATCACGTGAGCATTGTGCCACGGCTTCGGCGGGAAGTCTGCAGGCCTGTATTAGCCCAGGGTGTTGGACACAATATAACCTCTCTTACTCTGCTGAGAAGAGACCCGTGTTGGTGAGTTGCTGATGATGATCATCATCTTCAAGTACATCAATTACAATTGATATATTTGATGAATAAATACATCAATTAAAAGGGTATATATTTTACTAAAACATCAGGATCGAAATTAATGATAAGAGTCAAGCGGTGTATATAATTTAGTCTCACTTTTAGATTGGCGCCGTCGTGGTTCGCCACCGAACACGTCTCGTTACCCGCGGGGGCGAAAAGTGGGTTACGGATAGTCACTTTGCTCGTAGCAAGTGGAAGGAAGTGGTCTCTGCCTACCCCAATTCCTCGATAGCATAGTGGTCAGTATTTTCGTCTGTCACTCGCGAGACCAGGATCTGACTCCCCGCTGGAGAGCCAGGGAAAAGGCGTCATTATATGTATGTATGTGTTTTAGGTTCAAAAATTCTAGGATTTGAACTCCGACCGAGCTCGCTAACATTTACATGGCTTCTTCGTGAAGGTACTTAAAACTAGTGGGTACTGGATGGTGTCTTTATGATAATGATGATGATGGCAATTACACCGTTTCTTGAATCCTATTAAGATACGGCTATACGCAGAGCATCCCGCATCCCTAATCCTATTAATGCTAACTTTATTTCACTCCGCAATAAATCTCTCCCCTTTTATTTTGGGGCTATACTCGTACATCAAACGGAGATATAAAGAACACCTTTCGTGTACCCAAATATTGGCTTGAACATATAAAAATCAATACGAGGCCAGGGAGCCATCGCATTTACGTAAATTAAAACATAACTTTCTTTATTTGACTATTCAACATGTTTATTAGCTTTTATGGGTAAGATTGGACGTTATTATAGACGGATAGTTAGATGGAGTACTCGTTACTTAGAGTATCCTTTTGAATACCAATTTAAAAAGCTTATGATCATCAGCATCATCTCTAGACAGTACACTGATAGATATAGACTACTTCATTAGAAAGGAGGAAATTTTCACGCTTGGCAGTGGTTTTGATGATTGCTGAAGGGTTTGATTGAATAACAGGATAACGCTGCTGCCAATTATCCTGATACATCCCTTAGCTAGTCATCCATAGTCATCCACGGGAAGAGATGAAGTAACGCTATTATTATACTGATGTCTACACAGAAAATACTCTTTATTGAATATCAATATAAGAAGCTTATAATATTTATTTACACTACATACACTAATGGCATATGCGCGGATTTAATGCTTAAGGCGATTTCTACCAGCCGACCTTTACAGATAGTGTTGACATAACATGAAGTAGGGGAAGTATCTGATGATAAATAAAGGATTTAAAAAAGTTATCTATATAATGCTATTATAAAATTGTTGTCAAATTTACAAAAATCAAAGATAAAAAAACAAACTACTCAGATCGACTAAGGGCTTCTCAAACCGAATCCGTCGCTGTTCGTTTGTTTATTTGTTCGAGCTTCACACAAATACCAGCGGGTAGATTTCGGTTAAACTATAGCAGTCTTAAAGGTACTATTCCGACTTAAATACTGTGCCATGTTTCATCAAAATTAGTCCAGCAGAATTGATGATACAGTAGAGTAGAGTAGAGGTCCAGACCTCTGTTTTAGAAGCCGTCATTAAGGTACGAGAGGTCAAGTAAAAGTGGTTCTTAGACTTTTCATTTAATGTATAGTTATGTCGGTATTTTCCATGTAGCGAAAACTGGGCTGAGACGCGGACAAAAGCTAGTAAATACATAAATATAGAATACAAACTAGTCTAATACAATAAAAGTAAAATATAATACATTAATTCACAAATATAATAAATACCAGCTTTATTGAGATAATTTTAACATTTTACGTTAAAGAAATTCACGAACTTTATGAGTAAGTAGCGTGTGGTATATTTCCTGACTGCTAAGTGGCAATGAGTTTCAGAAAAGGTTATTTAAGTAAAAACTTAAATAACCTTTTCTGAAACTCATTGCCACTTATTTAAAAAACAAGTGGCAATTAAATTTAAATTAAACTTATTTAAATTTATTTAAAAGGTTATTTAAGTAAAAACTTAAATAACCTTTTCTGAAACTCATTGCCACTTAGCAGTCAGGAAATATACCACACGCTACTCACTATCTTACTCATAAAGTTCGTGAATTTCTTTAACGTAAAATGTTAAAATTATCTCAATAAAGCTGGTATTTATTATATTTGTGTATTAATGTATTATATTTTACTTTTATTGTATTAGACTAGTTTGTATTCTATAATTTCCTTTTGGAAAGTGTACATTGGGCGGTCTTAATAGTGATTACGTGAGTGACGTGAGACGTAGGTCGGTCTCGCCTCGCAGCTATATTCAATGCAATAAACACTAGACTCACTTTTTATTGCATATCCTACATAGTTGCTACAAGTCGTGGGAGCGACTTGCGAGCATGTCACAGTCCCACTGACTAAAAAGTCTACAGTGAATTTGGTTAATCGATTGATGGCCTTTAAGACCCACTGTAAATAACCTATCTATACTAATTTTTCGTTCTTTTGAAAGCTCTTCAAGAGGAATCTAAAATCCTGAGGTTCTTCAAAAGGAATCTAAAAAAACTGTTCCCGAGGTATACCTCGAATACCTTACCTTATACCTTCTATAGAATGGTTTACAAAGTTTTCAAATAACTGTATTTTCAATGGTCTCTGACGTATATTTGAGGACATCAGAGCGAGCGAAGCCGCCGGTAAAGCTAGTATAATATAAAGGCGATTTAGTTAACAAACACGTAAAAAAGGATCTCAATTGGGCGCTAAGCCCATAGGCTTGACAAGATCGAGTGTATTTGCCCTAAATCTTTTAACATTATTATTAAAGCTTCGTGGAACGATAAAATCTGATATCGTTAGGTTTTACGAGACTCGATCACGGAGAATCGACGCTTGAATATGAACCAACGAATTCAAGATACATGGTAATAATGATCGGTATTACACCTAGTTTGCTTATTTTAAACTTATTGCCAATATTTACAATAATAGTTACCTGGGCAAACATTTTAATATTAATTTTAGTTTTTATTAACCGTCTGGGAGCCGGCAAAGTAGAATATAACCTCTCTTTATCATACTAAGATAATGTACGATGGTGTCTGGTGTAATTTATTCACAAACTGTTTAAACTCCATCAACACATTGCATTTTTGACGTGTGTAGAGACAAACTCGAAACAAATCTTGAAACTGGTATTTATAAATCGGTACTAGTCACTTCTATGAGAAATAATTTCGTCTATATTGCAAGAAGATACGGTGTGCTAAGCCGTAGTCTCTTTCTCTAAGAACGACATATTTCTGAAAGAGGCTGCAGATAGGCATAGTGAGAGGGCCAATAAGCCCAATAGGTTTAATTATTAATACAATATCTCAAACACGATATAAGTTGAAGTATGATGTAGTGACAAGGATCGAGAAAGGAATGCTTCAATGGGTTAGTCGTTTAGAAAGGATGAGTGAGATTCGAATGACAAAAGAATATGCTGGGCAAATGTGAGTGAATATATCGGAAGAGGGCGTCCAGGAAAAATCTATCTAGATCAAATCAACACCTTGTTTCAAAAAGGTAAAGTTCGTAGCACCCTTAATCGATAAAAGTATCTGAAAAGATGTATGAGTGTGGATGAGACTAGAGAGATGTTCCAGGATCGTGATATGTGGCGAACTATGGTCTCTGTTTACCCATATGGGATACTAGTGTGAGTATATGTAAGTTTCAGAACCCCGTCGTCGTCTACATCCTTGGTTCTTATCTTCTGGATCGCAGATGCTAGAAGCGGAGGAGCTATAAATATAATAATATACTATTTTATTAATACATTATTTTTATTTGACGACTGATTGGCACAGTGGCAGTGACCCTGTTCTCTGTGCCGATAAGTTCCAGGTTCGAATCCCGGTAGGTGCAAACTTTGTGTGATGAGCTCAAATGCTTGTACCCGAATCATGGACGCATTTATCTATTTATGTATTGTATTTATCCGTATAAGTATGTATATATCGTGGTCTGGTACCCAAGACACAGGGAATCTTAGTTTGGAACTGGATTGATGTGTGTGAGTGTCCAGAATATCATTATTATTATTTAAAAAATTTAAGAGAATGAAATACAGGAAATTCTGGCGCCTTATGTTTTGTCGTCCCTTCGAAATATTATCGTGTACAGGCTTGGACTGATTACACGTATTTCATTTTTATTACTCTGAACAAATACTTTGTAGAAAAAGACGACATTAGGAAAAATATTTTCAAAAAGTACGGCCTTCGAGTTTTTTGACGCCAGTTTAATTGTCGGTCGGTATTGTCTCGTTAAATAACATTTGACACTGCGAAAAATGACAGGTCATTGGTAATTGAATTTCATGATTTCACTTTTTGTAAGTTATTAGGTTTTGCCCGTGGCTCTGCCCGCGTGAATGTCGTGTTTTCGCTACAGGGGAAATCACAATCATAGATTNGTCGAGTTTTTTGACGCCAGTTTAATTGTCGGTCGGTATTGTCTCGTTAAATAACATTTGACACTGCGAAAAATGACAGGTCATTGGTAATTGAATTTCATGATTTCACTTTTTGTAAATTACTAGGTTTTGCCCGTGGCTCTGCCCGCGTGAATGTCGTGTTTTCGCTACAGGGGAAATCACAATCATAGATTTATACAAAAAACCTTTGAACCACTTTTAATTGACTTCTCGTTTCTTAACGGCGGCTACCAAAACAGGGATCAAGCTATGTCTTTTATTTTACTGGACCGATTTTGTTGAAATATGCCGTAGAATTTAAGACGGAATAGTATCTTTAAGACTAACAATTCAACCAAAATATACCCGTTGGTTTTTAACAATTTTATAATAGTACAGATAGATAGATAGATTTGAGAAACGACCCTGCTTCACACGTCTTGAGCAAATTAACCACGGAAAAATGATTTTAATTTTGCTGTTGTTCAGTAATTGACATCATAATCAGCCCATGGAAATCCATTGCCTGACATGGGCTTCTTCCTTAAAAACGAGGGATTTGCCATAATCTCCGCAATTGGCATGCGTCCTATAGAGATCGCAGTAGATTTTCATTGAATAACAGAATAACGTTACTGCTTGGTTGCTGCCCATTACCCTGGTACATCCACAAGATAGTTCTCACAGCACCCACGGGAAGAAATGGAGTGATGCTATCATTATTATGGCGTCACACAGATAAAAGTTTTCTAAATGGAAATATAACTTTATGATATGCTGAGTACAGACGTTTAAGACTATGATAAAACGACCAAAAGGCCTCTGCGACTTATTTCATGGATAAGATTCATTTTGAGGAATTTCTTTCAATTTGATGATATATATTGGCACAGTGGCAGTGACTGCTTTCCGTGCCAATGACTTTCAGATTAGAAGCCCGGGAGGGGCAAACTTTGTGTAATGAGCATAAATGTTTGTATTCGGGTCATGGATGTATTTATTCATATGTCAGCGGGTTGATATGTTAATGTCAAGAGTGATAACTGTGTCACCCTCTGTTCATCCACTGCCAAAAGTCTTTATCTTCACCGCTCACCACCTCCTAAGTTTATGATACTTTCATAACGGATATTGGCAGAATTGTCCAAATTAGTCAAACACTATAAACCAAGAAAGAAGAAAAAGATAACACTGACAATATCACTCTAGCGGAGCATCGGTCTATGTTAGTGGGGCGGCCATCTTGTTGACACAAACTCGAACGAGTGCAGAAGCGAACCACGTTTGTGACGAATCACTGTTTATAACGTCGATCGTATTTAATTTAATAAAAATTAGAATTAATTGTGAAACCAACAATTGCTATTTTTATCCTAATAGATTTATTTTATTGATTCATCGTAGAAATTAGTAGAATTTTAAAATTGTTCGTTCGGATTTAACGTTCGTTTCAAATTCTGGACCACATAGATTTTGATAAAGGCCTTCCTGCGCTCTTACGTATATACTAAAAAAAATAACTAGAGAAAGACAGAAAGAAAACGTTTATTTGATACAGCTAAAATAAAGATATAGAAAAAAAAGAAAGAGAAAAAAAATAACTGTACTAAATGGGAATCAGGCTCAGCATGATACCAAGCAGTATATCCGACGTTGGTATTTTGTTGGATCCTTGGTCGTGTCGACAGACATCGAGCATTAGTATTTATCCATATATGTAAGTATGTATATCGTTGTCTAGCATCCAAGATACGGGGAATCCTAGTTTAAGACTAGATCAATGTGAGTGAAAATATCCGGAATATCATTATATTATTATTTATGTCCCTGTCTGATTGTTTTTATCGGTTCACGACTAGCTGAACTAGTTACAAACAGAGCTTTAATTTTGTACTCAATAACCGGCGAGAGTTTTTAACAATACGTTATCGAGCGAAGGATATTTCATCCTAACCAACAAAAACATTAATCAGAGCCGTTTGTTTGTTGTGCCAACGGAATATTGTTGTTTTTCTATAGCGGCGGTGTATGGAGCAGCTAAACAACCGGCGGATACACTCCGGTCCCTTTAATTTCCGGTTGCACTTGTGCTCTGCTTATTCGGGGCTTTTCATCAAACTTCCCATAATATAGAGGCTGAGATTTTTTTTAGGTTAAAATTTATGACCATCTTTTTAGATTTTTGGATTATCCGTTCTCCTCATCTTCATCAGCTTGCAAAACTCCACTACTGGTCATGGTTCCTCTCCTCAAAAAAGAGGAGAAAGAGGAGTTTGCCATAATCTCCGCGCTCGGTAGATGTATTGAAGATCGTAGTAGACTGTGATTGAATAACAAGATTTCGTTCCCAATTGAGGGAACGTCATCAGTGATTAAAGAATTTAAAGAGTATGACAGACATCAATGTTATTCTGTGATACTCTTTAAAGTGGCCAACAATTTGTTACTATGAAGGTTACTCAATCCAGTGGGGCGCCGCGTGCTGTTTTCAGCACGCTGTGGGGTCATCGCGCGGCACATCGCGCGCCAAACACTCCTTTTTCATATATGTATATATATATATATATATATATATATATATATATATATATATATATAT
>WUAW01000918.1:18546-28613 GCA_017165845.1 Thaumetopoea pityocampa | reverse complement strand
TGTATATATATATTATACTATTATTAAAAGTCAAATTACGTAAATCAAGGATATTAAAAAAAAATACTACGAATTAAAGACTTCTGAAATCAAATCGACCGATATTTGTGTTGTTTGTTCGAGCTTCACGCAAAAACCAACGCGTGGATTTTGGTCAATTTGTTACAGTCTTAACAGTACAATTCCGACTTAAATACTGTGGCAAGTTTCATCGAAATTGGTCTAGAATTGAAGATACAGCTTAATCCCTGTTTCAATAGCTGCCGTTAAGATACAAAAGCTCAAGTAAAAGTGGTTTTATGTCTTTTTATATACGTCTATGATTGTTTCGAGATTTCCCATGTAGTGGAAAACCTACATTAACGTGGGCGGAGCCGCGGGCAAAAACTAGTATTGTAATTCTTTCCTATTTCCCTATATTTTCTGAAGTTGGACGTGTGTAGGAATGTCAAATTTCTATTTCTTTTTATGCCCCTAATAACCAGTGCGAACTAATGGGTATGTTAGAACTAATGTATTAGATAGAAGACGTCTGTTTCGAAAAGTGGCATGTGTTTTGAAGTCATGATATCGTAACGGATAAAGCCACGTCGAAAATCTAAGAACCGAAAAAACTCAGGTTTAATCGCCGCTTAGCACGCTAGCATTAACATTGTAGAGGCCATGTTAATATTAGCCGTGTTTCAGAAGACGTAAACGGTGGTGTTTTAACAGCACCGGTCGTTAACAGCAATTATGGGGGCTTGCGACGAATGAGGCCCTACCGTTACATCCCCTGCAAAAGCAGTAGGATCTAACTCGGGATAATGCTGAATCGAGAGAGAGAGATATGTGTTCGACAGACACATACCCAATGATATTGGCCGTAGTAAGAATTATAAGGGCTTCTGTTATCCGTATGAACGGCGTCTGCACAACCTTAGGTAGGGATAATGTGAATAATATTACAGTTATTATTAGAATTATTTCAATGACGTGACAACCGTTATTAATTATGATCATAATAGTAACTTACCGGTTAGAGTGTGATGTCCATGTTGATGTTGGTATCTCTGTTGGTGCTGGTGTCACTCTCGGTGCTGTTGACTCTGTCCGTGCTGGTTTCTCTGTTTGTGCTGGATTCTCTGTTAGTGCTGTTGTCTCTGTCCACGCTGGTTTCTCTGTTTGTGCTGGATTCTCTGTTAGTGCTGTTGTCTCTGTCCACGCTGGTTTCTCTGTTTGTGCTGGGTTCTCTGCTGGAGCTGTTACCTCTGTCCACGCTGGTTTCTCTATTGATGCTATTGGCTTTGTCCATGCTGGTTTCTCTGTTAGTGCTGGTGTCACTGTTGATGCTGTTGACTCTGTCCATGCTGATTTCTCTGTTGTTGCTATTGACTCTATCAATGCTGGTTTCTTTGTTTGTGCTGATGTCACTGTCTGTGCTGTTGACTCTGTCCATGCTGGTTTCTCTGTTTGTGCTGGGTTCTCTGCTGGAGTTATTAGCTCTGTCCACGCTGGTTTCTCTGTTGGTACTATTGACTTTGTCAATGCTGGTTTCTCTGTTAGTACTGGTGTCACTGTTGATACTGTTGACTCTGTCCATGCTGATTTCTCTGTTGTTGCTATTGACTCTATCAATGTTGGTTTCTTTGTTTGTGCTGATGTCACTGTCTGTGCTGTTGACTCTGTCCATGCTGATTTCTCTGTTGTTGCTATTGACTCTATCAATGTTGGTTTCTTTGTTTGTGTTGATGTCACTGTCGTTGCTGTTAACTCTGTCCATGCAGGTTTCTCTGTTTGTGCTGGGTTCTTTGTTGGTGCTATTGCCTCTGTCCACGCTGGTTTCTTTGTTGGTACTATTGACTCTGTCAATGCTGGTTTTTCTGTTGATGCTGGTGTCACTGTTGATGTTATTAATGTTGGCGCCATTTGCTCTGTCTGTGTTAATTTCTCTAAAGTTTGATTTACTAATGTCACTATTGGTGTGGTTAGCTCCGTCAGTGCTGGTGTTGTTGTTTTATTTGATATGTGTATAAGTTTTCTGTAATATGCAATAAGATAAAATATCAAGACTTCCTTATAGCGCTGTAATAAACACGATTTTGAATGACTTTTATTTTTGTACGACGTCAAGAGAGAGATGTTTTAAACGTACATGTGAAATGATCAATGCATTTGTTGAGTACTCATGTGGAGGGTTTACAAAGAAATTCGTTGTGGTCCTAATGTCTCGTGATATAAGCGATTACTTTGTGTCCGTTTCGAAAAACTCTTTTGACACAAGTTATAAATAATATAGAGGTTGAGATCATATTTTACACATTTTTGATGATTATTGTATTTTTAAGAACTAAGATTAGCTCTCAGATTATTTAGGAGGATACAGACCTATATTTCTATGTACCAAATATCATCATCATCTTGTCAGCCCACAGACGTCCACTGCTGGACATAGGCCTCCTCTAATAATCGCAACTCATGTACCAATATGTAAACTCATTATTTTTGTTGCCATTGTCATGAAAGAAAATCTGTTCACCTTACACTTGGAATGTCACGGCTATATCCCCAAGGGGTAGTTAGAGAAATTCGGAATTATATTCAAAATCATACATATTTCATGAAAACAATTATCAAAATTCTAACAACCCACGTAATAATTCTGTAGTATTAAAGAAAAAGGGTATGAGTCATCTGTCAACAACTGACGATGGTGTACACACAATGTAAGTTATGAGATGACTGCATCCAACTTATTTTGCCTTTTCAATTTAAAACATGGCTCAATTTTTAATTAATTATTTATAATAAACTAACAGTAACTCTTTTGCCGTACTACACTTCGAAGTTTTAAACCCACGTGTGCAAAAAAGAAACTTCTTTTTTTTAATTTTTTGATTTATCCCCTTTTTCTTTGACACCACAGAATTAATCAATCTGTTAGTGATGAATTAATCCGTTCAATAATCTATCTAATGATAATCTTGATCTTATAAATCTACACCCTTAGTTCCCAAAATGGTCCAGGTGGACCAGGTCCACGAGAGACTCGATGGGGGTCTATGTTGGCGTACGCAAATATCCATAGTTAAATCTAATCTTCACATTTTTGGTCGAGTTTTGGGAATATGGTAGAAATGTAGCTGCAGGAGGTCCACCGGAACCAGCTAAATTTTGAAAGTGGTCTATGAGAAAAAAGTCTGGGAACCTCTGATCTACGCTAATAATTAATATTTTAAATATTTAATATAAAAAAACAAACAAAATAGCTCAAGAAATCTATGCATATCGCTAAATTTGACTAACCCTACACCTTAACTATAGAATAAAATCACTTATTGGTATCATTTCTGATATAACACAAACGAAATTTTGATTCTCTCTATCTTTTTCTAATGCTAAACACTAAAACGAGATAGCAAACATTTTTAGCTAATACCAACCTACATTTCTGTTACACGTTACAAAAAAAAATGTTGCTTATTTGCGTATCTTTAGTCGGTATGTTCCGAGATCGTGTTTAAATCTCATAATTATCACGGCTCTAAACAAAACTGACAGCACCAAAATTGTAGCTATCTCGTTTTGGCGTTTAACATTAGAAAAAGATAGGGAGAGACTAAATTTAGTTTGTGTTACATCAGAATTGACACCAATAAGCGATTTTATTTTAGAATTAAGGTGTAGCGTTATTCAAATTTAGCTATTTGCATAGATTTCTTGAGTTATTTTGTTTCTTTTTTTTGTGTTAAATAATTAAAATATGAAAAGTGTAGATTTATAAGATCAAGAACTACTGTTACCGCAGAATTGCCACCATTGTGAAATGTTATAGATACACTACTGTTTTCGATCGACAATATGGCTACCTAGTACCAGCTTGGAGAGGTTTTTGTTTTTGAATAGTGTTCGGTCAGCGGACAAATAAATAAGCAAATACTTGTTATATTTTTTATGTTTATAGATAGGTATACTTAATATAATACATATTAAACGTAATTTAATACGTGTAACTTACTTCTAACGCTACTTATAACCGACTGTTGCGAGAGTGCGAGGCACGCGGTAGCTAGCGCAAACTGCTTTACTCCGGTTTTGTCACTGTATGTACACTCACTACTACAAACACAAGTGTCTCCAAGCTGATTCATATGAACCCAAATAAAACTAACACGATTTTAACACATTCACCGCTGGATGAAAAGACGAATTTAATTTACTAGGGTCTGGGAAAAGGCACATAAAAACCAAACTAAAAATTATATTTACATAATTCAAAAAGCAACGTATTAATCCTCTTGTAATGAAATTAGACCATTTATAACGTATTATAGATTTATTTGAGTAAATTCAAATCTCGAGAACATAAATTTAGTCACTCGGATACGAGTGGGCGGTGCTATAACAACGGCACTGCCACACACGGATCCGAGTGAGAGGCAGTGAATGTGTTAACCCAACACAATGAAATTGTTGGTGTAACGTGTTAACATAACATGCTGGTAACGAAAACACACCACACGATTCGACTCTTGGACTGTTTAGTCCAAATTAAATTAGACCGGACTAGCCCAGTAGCATCTCGCATTACGGAAAATGCATTATCATTGCCATGCCCATGAGCAACACCAAATGCGGTGGTCTATTAAAACGTTAATAGAAGTTGGGAACTTTACTCAGATTCAGATTTCAGAAGTTTTTGGTTATTAGTTTCGAATGGTACCATGACCAGAACAGATACCATTTTTGTATACTTACATGATAGTTTTGCAAGCGCCCTGTAGCCAAGTTTCGCTTAAAAAAAAATTATACGTAAGTATACTTAAATATTTGTGCATAAATATAAATGTTACCATAATAATGTAACAACAATTTATTTGTTTTAAATCTACCTTTTTATACTATAATTATGGCGTAACTACGAAATTTTAAACAATTATATCGTTAAAAATTTAGATTTTATTCTTTAGGTTGGTAGCTCTTAATTTGGTTTAGGAGTTTTGACAGCAGCCCGAGTGAAGCGTCACATGGAGTTTTATTTTACTGCTTTCATTTTTAGATTTTGTGATTCATTTTTAGAATTCGAATAAGTAATATAATTCAAAAAAAAAAATTTTTAATGTATTTAAAAAACAAAATTTTTGAATTATATTACTCAAATCCTCTCGTGGATGCTATGATAACTAGCTAAAGGATGTATCAGGATCTGTCATTCAATCAAAATCTACTGCGATCTCTTAAACACCAGCCAAGCGGGGAGATTATGGCAACTCTCTCCACACTAAGGAGGGGTCTATGTCCAGCAGTGGACTTCCGTGGACTGGTGATAATAGTTATATATAATGTAATTTTATGTATAATCTGTACGCCTGATCCGTGATAGAACATCGGTTATATGTATTTACTTTAACATCTGTATAAAAAGAATTTTATATTTCACAAATAAATGGCATTATTATTAATATTATAAAACACTCAAATAGACTCCAGTGTTGCATCGCTCGAGCTGCCTAAACTCCCGTATTTTGTATGAAAATTTATTTTGTGAACTCCATTGACGTAATAGATATAGACACAACGTTTAGTACAAAACTCACGACAAAAATGTCCACGTTTGTCGTATACACATTAATAGACACCTCTATGATTAAATAATTTAATATGAAAGCTACTGTTAAAAACATAGCGCTTAAAATCGCACACAATGTTAAATAGTATACATAATAGCATTCATTTGGAGCTTCGTCTATTGTCGGTAATCTGCAAAGAAAAACTGTGAACAAAGAAGTGCACGCGGCGGATTCATGCACTTCTTAGATGGGGTCGTTTTTCGACCGGCAATCGTGTGTCTATAGATATATGGTCTAAGGTAAACTCCCACATTTTACTCCCATTTTCACATATTCAACTACTACTGGTTTGTATTTCAAGATTTATATTATGTAGATACTTACTATATATGTGACTGCACCGGTTCTGTACAATTTTTTAACTGTAAAAGAAAACAAAATAGAATTTATTGATAATTAATAAACCTTTTCAAAAATATTCATTACATTCTAAAAAAATCTTATTGTGTTAATTAAAAATTACAAAAATGTCCACCATATTTACAATGTATTTGTTATCGAACGGTGTTAGCGTTGACATAATATGATTTTTATGAAAAACCTATACAGCGCTCTTAGCAGATATTTGGGGAACTAAAATGATGGTAGAAATATTTGACGACTGACTGGTACAGTACCAATGAGTCCCGAGTTAGAATCCTCGTAGAGACGAATTTTGTGTGATGACCACGTATGTTTTTATCGGAGACATGGACGTATTGTAAGGTTTTATTTATTTAACCGATATAAAATCGAAATTTAATTTATATTATTAATGAGTACGGTTGTTTAATTGACAACTGTAGTATTTTGAATGAACATGACTGTATAAGAAGGAACGAAAACTCGGCAAGGGGGCTCATTCGAATAGTGGTCGTCGAAGTGTTTGGACGTTATATGACAAATATAAAACTATGAGTCTACTAGGGTATAAAGTGTATAAGTATAAACGTGTATAAGTGTATAAACAGTAAAAGAATAAAGCTAGTGTTTGAAGATAAACCCAGAGGTGTTTCATTGGTGAAGAGAAGCCTACAGTATTTATCTATTTATGTATTGTATTTATTTATACAAGTATGTATATCGTTGTCTAGTACCCAAGACACGAGGAATCTTGCTTGAAACTAGATCAATGTGTGTGAATTGTAAAGAATATTATTTAATTATTTATTTCTATAATTACTTCTTGATAATGTAGTGAAAAACTTACTTCATCTTTAGCAGTCAAAGGCTTTCTGAAAATAAAAAAAATAATGACTTGTAAATATAGAATATTAATATAATAAAATTGTAATAATTGATTGTAATAATGACTTTTCTAATTAGGATAAACGGAGCTGATCTTGCCCGTAACTGATGCATTTAACAAGTATATTAATTAATTAAAAGTATATTAAGTATATTTTTGCCCGCAGCTCCGCCCGCGTGAATGTCGGTTTTCCGCTACCTGGAAAATCCCGACACAATCATAGATTATATAAAAAGCCAGACACCACTATTACTTCACCTCTCGTAACGGAGACGACAATCCAAAAAATTACAGAAGAATAGTGATTCGCCGAACTCTTAACGCATAAGTACACATACGCTGTGGTGATATTTAAACAAATTAAAGATGAATATTTTATACCGGATCAAATATTTGATTACAAGAAGATTCTGGCTAGTCAAAAATTGATCAGAAAGTGAAGAATTTTCAAGTGAGATGAATATTAGCGAGCATGTATATAAATTAACTAGCTTTCATCCGCGTGAATGTCTGTTTTCAGCTATATGGGAAATCTCGACACAATCACAGATTTATATAGAAAGCCTAAACCCATTTTAAATTGACCTCTCATACCTTAACGGCGGCTACTAAAACAGGGATCAAGCTATATCTTCAATTCTACTGCACTGATTTTGATGAAACATGCCGCATTATTTAAGTCGGAATAGTACCAATTTAAGATTGTAATAGTTTAATTAAAATCTACCAGCTGGTTTTAGCGTGAAGGCCAAACAAACAAACATGGATTTGGCTTTAGAAGTTAATTAGTCGATCTGAGTAGTTTGTTTTTAAATAACTGACATACATACATACATACACTCACGCCGATATCCCATAAGGGTAGGCAGAGACCATAATATATAACNNNNTAGCCACTCTGCTACATTGAACGATCGTAGCAGGTGGAAAGAAGTGGTCTCTGCTTACCCCAATAGGAAAGTGGCGTGACTGTATCTAAATAACTTTGAATTTTGAAAATTTGATATTTAAGAATTTTATTGTAGTATAGACAATATATTATTTTTTTCAAATCATAATTTGTTCGGTTATTAATCTCTTATTATAATGGTTTCAATTATAATAAATAATTCATGCTTTTTATATTGAAATCTTTTATCTAAAGAGAATCGAACTTTATCTTGGGTTGCTATAACTGCACAACAAGCATTTTTTTAAAGGCGCGAAAATATGTCAACCAATCATAAAGCAGTACGTTTACGCGGATAAAATAAATCCTCATCAGCTATTGGTTGATCGTGACTGCGCCATTATGACATCTGTCAGTGCACAGATACGAGCGAAATAACGCGTGTTCATATGTCATTATATTTTTAACCTTATGTGTCGTGCAACAAAATATTGAATTGGTGCTTCAAACTGGTGCTTATAATTGCTCTTAATCGGCATTTGTTAGCCTTCGTTTACGCCCACGAAGAATACCGTTATAACTTATTTTTGTGGTCCTACTGTAACCATATGGCAAAACCACTTATTCAGTCCTACGCATGCACTATGCGTAGACCGATACGCTTGTTAGTTGAATAATAAGATGGTGCTGTTTCTATCATAACCCGTCGCCAGTTGTTTATGACAACCGTAAAAAACAATTAAATTGGCATAAATTGAAATGGTAAAATACTAATTTAATTATTAAAAAAATACAATACTTACTCGACGCATATACACACCATTCCCATTTTGTCAATTCTGCAAGAAATACAAATTAGTTAATATCTAATTATTGCTCGCTGCTCCGCCTGCGTGGACTTGAACCGACTCAGAGTCCTCCCCGGACTTGCGCACAACTTACCAAAGTTTCATCACATAGGATGAATGTTATTAGAAAACAGACTGAGAAAAGTATATTGTATGTTTTCATGTAATATGTTAAACTAGCTATCGCCCGCGGCTGCGCCCGCACCGTCTTTACTCGGAAGCCTTACCGAACTTACGCACAGCAACGTACCAAAGTTTTATTGGAATAGAATGAATATTATACAAACTTCATCATAATCATCATCATCAGCCCACGGTAGTCCACTGTTGGGCATGTACCTGCTCCTTATAAATGAGGGATTTGCCAAAATCTCCACACTTGGCAGGCCTCTTGGGGATCGCAGTAGACTTTGATTGAATAACAGGTTGCTTCTAGTGGAACAGTTCTGAGCGTAGTAATTTTCGAATCAACTAAATGGCAACAGCGCGCTATGGGCTATAAAGCATATTTTTTCAACACGCTTTAATATATTCTAAACGAAATAGCATGATGCTAGTCCGATAACATCCGCGAACACGTACTGGCCGTTGCCCGCGCTAAAACGCTTTTTGCGCATCACGGACTTTTGTGCTATATTTTTAGCGCCAAGAGGGTAACCCGGTAGTTCACGCTACACGCTGTGCTAAAATATCGCGTTATGTTAAAACGCTAAACGCTATATTAACCACAATTATCTGCTAGTGTTGCGCTGATTCGAGTAAATAATAAGTTACTTCCTCCCAATCAAATGTATAACATCCCATTCGTTACGAATGTATATGTAATATATCAGTTTGTATATCGGTCTGTCTCAATTCTGATGTCGATAACTATTAACACGCTGAGCCCGGCGTCGGTCTCTAGGGACCGACAGTGTACTTTTCATTTGGATGGCGTCGGTCCCTGGGACCAACAGTAACAAAATTGTAAATTTGTAAATAGAACCAAAAATTTTATGGTCTCGCAACCGTCTGTACACTTCCGTGGCTTTTTTTCTAACTGATCGTCTTTTGGACGTCGTCTTTTTGCCGTTTGTATACTTAAGTGTTCGCCGCCGCCGGCTGGACGGACAGGACAGCATTATCGGCGCCGCGCTCAAGGTGTTAACAGCAATGGCCACTTAGCTACAGGTGGGCCGCAACCTCTTTTGCTACTTCTATGATATAATAAGAGCTATTATTATTAACCCGTCTGTGGTCCCAATGCAGGGCACTTTTCTCTGAATAAAAAGGATTGGGCCATAGTCCACATCATCATCATCCCCGGTCCATATCTTCCCCACTACAGGGGCACGGACCTCCCCTGATCAGAAGGGGGATTAGGCCGTAGTCTAGCGCGCTGGTCTAGTGCGGGTTGGTAGACTTCACACACCCATGCGTGAAGTTTTCCTTCTCTGTTAAGTACATTGGTGTCTACAAAGTACTCGTAGACCGTACACGAATTACAAATAAAT